>SJYC01134518.1:0-50204 GCA_006408675.1 Madoqua kirkii
CGGGGGCGGAGGGGTGGGGATGGTGGGGTGGATGGGAGTTCCAGCCCATGAGCCTCCGAGGTGCGTGTGGGGGCCACCACGTTGCTCCTTCTGGATCACCTGTGCAGGGCACCTGGTAGCATCAAGCCCAGTCCACAGAGAGGGCAGTCAGTGGCTCAGAATAACACAGCGATGGAACAACAGGGATTCATTCATTGTCCAGTGTCTGAACCCCTGGCTCCTTCTTTTACTTTTTGGCCACATTAGAAAAGTGAGAGTTCAGAAATCATGCAACAGGGGGGCCCATTTCCCTAGACTCTACAAGTCATTAATGGAAGCTTCCCTGATGGCTCAGATAGTAAAGAATCTACCTGCAATGTAGGAGACCCAGGTTTGATTCCTAGGTCAGGACAACCCCTGGGAGAAGGTAATGGCAACCCATTCCAGTATTCTTTCCTGGAGAATCCTATGGACAGAAGAGCCTGGCAGGCTACAGTTCATGGGGTCACGAAGAACTGGACACAACTGAGCGACTAACACTTTTCACTGGTAATGATACAGCAACATGAAATATAACTAATTGTGAAAAATGCTCCTCCTTCAAACTTATAAGCCTTCCCCAAACCGGTCTGTTCTATTTTTCTTTGATATTCTTCCACATGACTTGTCATGGCACACATACAAGAGTGTTCAATTACTGGACTGAACTAAACTGAAAATAACTTTCTCTTGATGTAAGAAGCAATATTTATATACACCCAAAATAACCAAAAGCAGAGATTCAAAGAGATATTTGTACACCTATACTCAGCAGCATAATTCGCAGCAGCCCAATGGTGGAAGCAACCCAAGAGTCCGTGGATGGATGGCGGATAAATAATACAAACAGTGGAATATCTGTGCATGTGTCCAGTCGTGTCTCTTTGCTACTTCATGAACTGTAGCCCACCAGGCCCCTCTGTCCATGGGATTTCCTAGGCAAGAATACTAGAGTGTGTTGCCATATCCTCCTCCAGGGGATCTTCCCAACCCAGGGATTGAACCCATGACTCTAGCATCAGCAGGTGGATTCTTTGTCACTGAGGCACATGGGAATTCAGCATTTAAAGGAAGAAAACTCTGCCACATGCTGCAACCTAGATCGAACCTTTATGGACATGATGCTAGATAAAATGAGCCAGTCACAAAAAGACAAATATTGAATGATTCCATTTAAATGAGGCACCTAGAGTCATCAAATTCATAGAGACATGAAGCAGGATGGTGGGTACCAGGGGCTGAGGGAAAAGGGATGGGAGAGAGTGTTTCGTGGGACAGAGCTTCAAACTGGGATGATGACAGTTCTGGAGTTGGGTGGAGGTGATGGGTCCACAGCAGTGTGAAGTCACTGGGTACCATGGACTGCACACTTGAAAATGGCTAAGATGTTACTTTGAGTGCAATGTCCATTATTATCAACTGTGTTCATTTTTGTACTTAATTTCTTCAATCTTCTGGCATGCTGCAGTCCATGGGATTGCAAAGAGTCAGACACGACTGAGCAACTGAAATGACCTGAATTTTAATCTTCACTAGGTTTACTGCTAGGCAAAAGGCAAAATAAGATTTTCATCTTAAAGGAAATCTTTTAAAAGAAATGGCTAAGATAGTATATTTTATGTTAGGTATATTTTACCACAATTTTTAAAATAGAATCCATACTGAGGTGTTTAATAGATCTATATTCAGTCCTGACAAAAGGAGAGAAAGTACTAAATTATCACTGAAATCCTTCTCTAGTGTGTGCATGCTGCTGGAGACTTAAACTGGCAATAAAAGTATATTCAGCACATTAGCATCATCAGACCTGAGCTTTCAAGTGAGGTCCAGGACTCTGGCATTAGGAATTTTGCACGTCTGTTTTTCTGAAGACTTTAGAGCATTCTTAAGAGGCTACTTCACAGGCTGACATGGTCAACCACTACCTCTTAAGGTCGATTAAAAGATTAAACCAAGAACAACAACAAAATCGTGCTTTGCCTGCCCATACTTTTCTTAAGAAAATGAGAATTTTTTGATTTGTGGTCTTTTGTAGCTTGAAAACTTCTTCTAAGCATAAATTCTTTTACTACCCTAACGCCTTTTTGGAAGATTGGTATAACCTTGATTCCAAAAAATGACAGGGATTTTAGAGAAAAAGGAGAGTTATGGAGCCATCTCATTCGTAATTTTCTAAACCAAATATTAATACAGTCATTCCAGCAACATGGAAAAAATAGCACTTCTCATTTAACTAAGTATATTCCATGAATGCAAGATCAGTTTAATATTAAAAAATCAATGTGTCAACCAAGTAATCACTAAATTACATAATTATTAAATTAACAGAATAAAAGAGAAAAATATGAATATATCAATATATCCGTAAAAAAGCAGTTGAAGAAATGCAACATCCATTCTTAATTAAAAAGTAGAAAACTCTTAGCCAACTAAAAGTAGAGAACTTCCTTCACCAACTAAAAGGTATTTACAAGAACCCTACAGCAAACACTAGACATGGTGGTAAAATGTTGAAATCTTGCCTTTCAGGACTGAAATAAGACAAGGATGCCTGCTATCACTACGTCTACTGGAATGATGGCCTAACCTGGATGCAAAGCAAGAAAAAGAGAAGTACAGTGTGTACATAATGAAAGTAAGAAATATAAATCTTATTTGCATAACGATTTTGTGTGAAGAACAAAGGGACTTACATGTGCACTTTTATTTTTTTATTAAAAAAATCATTTTTACATGTGCATTTTTAGAATTAATAAACTCAATTAATACCAACATAGATACAAATGACATAGTAGGAGATCAGGGGTACACTTTCCAGAAAATATTTTGTGTTTTGGAAAGGGAAGGTAGATAAAGAAATAAGATTGTATGATTTGAATATGTTTGAAGTTGGGTGACAGCCGTAGTGAGCCTGCTACTATTCTACCGAGTTCTGTGTATGTTTGGAAGCTTTTTATTCTTTTTGGAAGCTTTTATAATAAAAATATTTTAAAAAAAAGTCCAATTGGACGCTGGATACAAGGCCAATAGACAGTTCAGTTCAGTCGCTCAGTCGTGTCCGACTCTTTTCGACCCCATGAATCGCAGCATGCCAGGCTTCCCTGTCCATCACCATCTCCCAGAGTTCACTCAGACTCACGTCCATCAAGTCCGTGATGCCATCCAGCCATCTCATTCTCTGTCGTCCCCTTCTCCTCCTGCCCCCAATCCCCCCCACCCCAGCATCAGAGTCTTTTCTAACAAGTCAACTCTTCTCATGAGGTGGCCAAAGTACTGGAGTTTCAGCTTTAGCATCATTCCTTCCAAAGAATTCCACATGTGGCAACTAAGGCTCAGTGCACCCAAATAAATAAATATAAATATTTTAAAAAACAAACAGTAACAACAAAGGGCTTGTGTGAAGAATGTAAGAATTCCTAATCAAGAAAAAATATAAAGAAAATTCACTAAGAAAAAGGGCAAGGCATCTGAGAGGTACTTAGGAATTAAATGGCCAATGATGAGCTGCATAATGACTTGAAATAATTCACAATAGAGGTATCCATCTTAGAGGGGAGTAAATACCACAGATAGAAAACACTAAAATCAAATGCCTTAAAATTACATACGGAGGGTCCAGGAAATCGAACTCCCTGAAACGGGGCCTCTCTGCTTGAGAAGTCTCTTTTTTTTTTGTCTTGACTTTCATCTACCGATAGTGAAATAATGGCTGTTTCATTTAGGTCAACTGGTCTGTAAGAGTTATTTGACATCAAGAAAGCCTCCTAGATGCTTTTTCAAAACTTTTAGTCTTTTTTTGTTAAAAATTTTCATCTTAAGAAAAATCATATTTAGCTCTGACTTCAGAATAGTTAGTTTCACATAAGAATAAGATCAGATGACCTGAGGTCATAGAGCTCTCTTCAGTCCCACAGAGCAATAATAGTTAAAGTTAACCTAAGCCATTTGGGGGCTTCTCTGGTGGCTCAGCAGTGAAGAATCCACCTGCTAGAGCAGGAGATGTGGGTTTGATCCCTGGGTTAGGAAGACTCCCTGAAGAAGGACATGGCAACCCCTTCCAGTATTCTTGCCTGGAGAATCCCATGGACAGAGCAGTCTGGTGGGCTACAGTCCATGGGGTTGAAAAAGAGTCACACAATTTAGCAATTAAAAAACAACAGAGATTCATTTTTTAGCATTAAAACCACATGTCTTTTCTCCAAGCATACCAAAATTTTCTAGTTCATAAAAAATAATGGTCACACCAACAGTCTAACATTTAATGAAAGTAAAGAAATCAGCCATCAAAGTTATACCTTGGCCAGATATGAAACTGTAAGGGTTTGTGTTTTTGAATATCATATTGTTTTGATTCTGTTCCATTTCCATTGAGTTTCTAGGCACTTATCAAGAATTACCAGCATAAAAAAAATAACAAATGTTGACACGTATGTGGAGAAATTGGAACCCTGGTGCACTACATGTGGAAATGTAAACTGGTACAGCCACTATAGAAAACAGAATGGTAACTCCTCAAGAAATTGAACATAGAGTTGCCATAAAATCCAGCAATTCCACCTCTGGATATGGACTCAAAAGAACTGAAGACAGGGACTTGAAGAGGGATTTGTACATCCATGTCCATAGTTTCACTATTCACAACAGCCGAAAAGTGAAATCAAGCCAAAATATCCATTGATGGATGAACGAATAAACAAAATGTAGTTTATACATACAATGGAATATGACTCAGCCTAGAAAGGAAGGAAATTCCGACACATGTTACAACACGGATGAACCTTGAGGACATTGTTCAGTCGCTAAGTCGTGTCCGACTCTTCTGTGACCCTGTGGACTGTAGCCCATCAGATTCCTCTGTCTATGGGGTTTCCCAGGCAAGAACACTGGGATGGGTTGCCATTCCTTTCTCCAGGTTGAAGACACAATGCCGAGTGAAAAAAATCAGATACAAAAGGACAGATACTGTATGATCCTACTTACATGAGGTAGTCAGAGAAGGCAGACTCATAGAGACAAAGAGTAGAATGGTGGTGTCCAGGGCCTGGAGGAGGGGGGATGGGGAGTCAGCATTTAATGGGGACAGAGTTCCACTTTGGGAAGAGGAAACAGTTCTGGAGGTTAATGGTGGTGATGGTTGTACAACAATGTGAATGGACTTGGGGCCACTAAACTGTGCATCTTAAACTTAAAAATTTTATGTTATGTGTATTTTACCACAATAAATAGAAAGATAAAGCAAAAATAGAAAAAAAAGGACTAGTTAGGTGATTATAATAATGTTGTCCTAATGAGACCAGTGTAAGAATTAATAGTTAATATATGTAAAGCCCTTAGAACAGCACTCGATACTACAATTAGTACACACACAAAATTACCATCGTAACCATGTCATTAATGCTATTCTCTCCCAGTGACATGTTTTATTCACAGTTTCAGTGTTTTAAATGCAAAATGTTCTGGGTGTAATGAAAGTGATTTCAACAGACAGCTGTCTGACACTTGTACCTTCCTCGAGGGAACCTGATGGATGGTTGTGTTTGAGGGCAGACACCAAGGTTTTCAAAACCCTGCAGAGTCTGAGCCAAAGAGCCTGGAACCTGAGTCAGTTCTGCCTCCGCTGTTCATCTCCCCCACATCTGGAGCCCTGCCAATTCTTTCTTGGATAATTTATAATAACTCACTCTAAAAGATAACAGAAAATGCAAGTTGAAACAATAAATTATTTTCAGCCCATACACCATTTATTCAGTCCCCGCAAGTAAAGGTTTTCAAGCGATCCTGTTTTTCATTCCTAGGAGTAATTCTGGCACAGGAATGTTAGGAGAAAACTAAAGCCTGGAGCAGGTGAGCACCTTGTCCAGGGACACAGGGTGTCCAAGAGAAACAGAGCACACCCCACCCCCCGACTCGTGGCTCTACAATTTGCAGTGTGTACTTCAAAAATCAGAAACAAATCTACCTTGTTACATTGAAGGCAAAAGGAAACTGAGACATTGATTTGTCAAACTAAAATGAAATACTTTTAAAACAAAATTCGAGAACTTGGACTTTGATGAGTTTGGAAAATTGTACGTTACACGGGCCCAGCCTAAGCCCTGTGAATTCTCTCATTGTTGTAGAGGGCTCCAAATCCAGTGTTTTGTCTAAGAAATCTAGGCAGATCAACAAACTACAGAAGAATTCTTTCTAAGACAACCCCGCACAATCTCAGAGAAACACAGAAGGAAACAGATCTAAAAACTGCCACACTGAAAATGTGATCAAATAGACCATGGAACGAACATGCAATCCAGGGGGAGGATCCAACAGGTAAGTTAGTGCCAGGTGAGCCCTAGAATGAGGAAGCCAGGCATCTGGCCACCTTTCCCAGCTCGGGCCCAACTTAGCATGCCTTAGCAGTGATCAACTCATCATGCTGAAGAATTCTCATACTGCCATCGAGAGCTTACTAATTAATCTCTTTAAAATTTCAGGTTTCAAAGAATGAAGCAAAGGCCATCAGAGATCAAAGGAAAGGAAAATACACCATGGGTTCAGCTAGGGATGATCATACTAAGGTAAGTTAACTCTGAAGGAGAAAGACAAATATATGATATCACTTATACGTGGAATCTAAAATATGACACGAATGGGCCTAGCTAGGAAACAGATTCACAGACATAGAGACAGACTGGCTGCCAGGGAGCGGGGTGTGTGGTGGAGAGTAGGGGAGACTGGACTGGGAGTATGGGGGCGGTAGAGGCAAACTATTACGTATCAGATGGATAAACAAGGTCCTTCCTGCTTAACACAGGGAACTACATTCAATATCCTTGGATAAACCACAGTGGAAAAGAATGTAAAAAGAATGCATAAATGGGTATAGCTGAGTCACTTTGTTGTACAGTAAAAATTAACACACACTGTAAATCAACTAAACTTGAAAGAAAGAAAGAGAAAACACAAAGTTAAGTTATTATTTCCTGTCCAGGCAAGGAAACACACAGCAATAAGGAATTGCAGAGTACTTCTCTCAGGGGTAAAGTCAGGGGCTGAAGGTGTGGTGTGGTGATTATGTTAACTAAGGAATGAAGGCTAGTGCTCCATGAAGGGCAGAGTCCAGAGTAAAAGAAGGGTGAAAACAAGCTGTATTGGTCAAGAACCAGTGTTTAGTGAGGGCCAGTTAGGGTCTGATGTCTGAGGTCCCTCCAAGTTTGTGGTGTTTATCTGAGTCAGTTGTGAGAACCAGCTCTCATGAAACACAATAGTTAGTTTTGGCAAATGCTGATAGAAATGGAAACCGTTCCTTACATATAGGTGATAACAGCCACAGGCAATGCAGGACATCAGGTCAAAACCCCTACCCAAGACATTTGAGGGAGATATGAATACGGTTCAGAGAAGCACTGAGAAGAAAACTGTAAAACGGAAATGGCTGGCTAACAAAACTGGTCACAGAACAGTGTGTACCATATGATACCATTTTGACGATACTACTAATGGGCTTACATGTACACATAGGAAAATATTCAGAGGGAAACACTCAAGTGTTAGAGTGGAGGTGAAAAAAGAGGGTGAATTTCCATCTATGTTTTTGCTCTGATTTCTGTCTCCCATGACTACTCACTGTTCCTGCTGTGATAAAAGACCTCGTTGCAGATCAATGCAGCGTGAATGAGCTCGCTTTCCACCCCGCTGATGATCTAGGGTGGAAACCTGCTCTGAGATTATACTGGCTTCCAAAAATACAGAAATGACAACCTGGGGACTTCCCTGCCGGTCCAGTGGCTGAGATGGAGGGGGCACAGGTTTGAACCCCAGTTGGGGAGCCAGGGATCCCATATGCCTCGTGGGCAAAAAATCAGAACATAAACAACAGAAGTGATATTGTAACAAATTCAATCAAGACTTTAAACATAGTTTATATCAAAAAAAAAAAAAAACCCACAAATCTTAAAAAGAAATGACAACCAACTCCTGAGACCTGATGCAAAGCCACAGCTCTGCCTCACAAGTGAGAGCTCCAGATAAGTCAGACCTGAAGGTGATTATGGGGCATTAAAAATATCTGGGGAACAGGTCCAGTTGGTCACACTACCCACATGAATACCTGGCAGGTCAGCCTCACCGGGGCCACCTCAGGGCCAAGCCCTCCGGCCCCTCACGTGGAACACCAGGAGTTAAAAGACCAAATAAGAAGCAGCAAGTGACTGCCAGGCTTCCTAACTCTGAGGGTCAAGAACTAGGTTTCATGACAGGGAGACTCAACTCCCACTGATTTATCTTTCCTTTATCCTGGAGCTGGTGATTTCAAGTCTGTTCCGTGACTCTATCAGTAATGACTGGGTGGAGATTTTTTTTAGATGCACAGGAATGTCTTTTCTAATCCAAATCAGAGCTGTAATTTGCAAATCTCAAGAGACCAAGCAGGATGGTAAGGGCAGACCCCAGGTTTATCAAGAAGAAAGAGGGGGCAAAGTTCAAAGATTCGGAAAAATCAAAACAGGCGAGGACCGGATGGAATTCACTTAAATAAACCCAATGTGGGTTCAATAGGCCTGCTGGTGTTAAAGGTTACATCATTACTCAATTTCAGCCTCCTGAAACAATGCAGAAATATGAATAAAATTACCTACTGGCATAAATCACACTGACCCAACCCAAATCTCAGGGAGGATGAAGGAGGTACCTACTCCAACAATCAGAGATAGATGAGTTCCCGGGGCTCTGAGCAGAAGCAGTAGATACCAGCTGGCCTTAACACGGAAGCTAGGGCGGTGAGAAAGGGCAGGGGGCTGGAGCTCAGAACGGCCCGGAATGTCCCATTGAAAGAAAGGTTTTGTCTAATTTCATATTATGCTACTTTAAGAATAAATGAAAAACTTAAAAGAATATAAAATTCTTTATATGAACTTCCCCGGTGGTTCAGTATTGGTTAAATCTTCCAACTCCCAATGCAGGGAGCCAAGGTTCAATTCCTGGTCAGTGAACTAAAATCCCATATGCAGTGCTGCAAGGCCGGGGGGCGGGGGGGGGGGGCAATAAATTTTTTAAAAAGAATATGAAATAAATATAAAAATGGATATCCTTTAAGCCAAGTGTGTTTTTTGAAGGTAATAATACATGGCTAAATAAAAAGTTTTCTTCCCAAATTTCTAACAACAAAAAAATGTATCTTCGTCATCAATTTTATCAGCAGTCATCATTTCAAGCTTCTTTCAATGTACAATGCAAGTAATATGTCCAATTATTAGATTAAAAACTTGGGTAATAAGAACTTGTTTTAATATATTAGTTTTTTCTATGCCCACAGAAACTGTCCAATAAATGTTGTTGATTATTTTGAAGTTTTTCTCTTATAATTTATTATTTAGAATTTTCAGATCAAAAAGAGGCAGTGAACTAATGAAACAAACTTATACCATAAAGGTGTAAATTACCAAATTATATATGCTACATAACAAAGAAGTTTTTATTTTAGACTACTTTCAATATTACTCTTCAAAAATTCTAAGAAAAAGCAACCATATATCAGATTTCAACTCACTCTGTGAAGTCGTTTAGTTAGTCACTCACAGAAAAGTTAAAAGTAGAAGACCCAAGGACTTCCTGTGTGGTTCAATTGTTGAGGCTCTCTGCTTGCAACTCAGGGCACACAGATTCAATCCCTAACTGAGAAACTAAGATTCCCACATGCTGTGAGGTTCAGCAAAATAAATAATTTAATAAATCAACTGATTCTTGATATAAAAGTGGAAGACCCATGAAAAGGAGATACCACAATCTATTCGCAAAGAATTGATGCTTTCAAATTGTGTTGCTAGAGAAGATTCTTGAGAATCCCTTGGACTACAAGTATATCAAACCAGTCAACCCTAAAGGAAATAAACCCTGGATATTCACTGGAGGAACTATTGCTGAAGCTAAAGTTCCAATACTTTGGCCACCTGATGCGAAGAGTAGACTCATTAGAAAAGACCCTGATGCTGGGGAAAATTGAGGGCAGGAGGAGAAGGGGGCAGCTGAGAATGAGATGGTTAGATAGAGTCACAGACTCAATGGACATGAGTTTAAGCAAACTCTAAGAGATAGTGAAGGACAGGGGAGCCTGGAGTTCTGCAGTACATGGGGTCACAAAGCACTGGACATGAGATAATTAATTGTAATACAAATAAATGAAAGCATCTCACTGAAGGGATGAGGAGATTGCTGGGGGAGATACTGAGCTAAGTGGGCTTCCCAGGTGGTTCACTAGTAAAGAATCTGCCTACCAATATGCGAGATGCAAGTTCAAGCCCTAGGTTGGGAAGATCCCCTGGAGAAAGAAATAACAACCCATTCCAGAATTCTTGCCTGGAGACGTCCACAGAGGAGCATGGCAGGCTACAGTCAGGGGTCGAAAAATGGTTGACTTAGTGACTAAACAATAGTTACAACAACAACTGACCTGAGTAACTTTGGAATGAGTGGAGTCTATAGACAAAAGGCAAATAAACTATAGAGTAGCATCCTCTGGTAATGTAATTCCACACGGAGGTGCAAGCTAAAAATTCCGACTCTGCTCTACACGTACACTGGAACTGAACAATTAAGCAAGTGGAGGTCAGGCAAGGGGTCATGGTTCTCACTGCTGGAGCCAGCGTTGACAGAGAAACCAGAGGCTGGCATGGAAGTAACCGATGTGGTGACATAAGGAAGGTGGAGACTTCAGGATGAACCCACATCCAGACGCTCACATGCAGAAGTACTTGCAGATAAATGTACACACACAGCTTAGTGTACACATGGCTGTTTCCCTGCTGTCTCAGCTAAAAGGATCTGTAAGCAACAAAATGGTGATACCAACAAGTACACTGAATGCCTGGATCCTAGCTTCTGACATCTCTTACCAGTACCAGGAACTAGAGGAGAAATAGCTGCTTCCAGGAGCCGTGCAGGGAGAAAATAAGTCTGGAGTATTCCATAACACCAATTAAGAAGGAAACGCTTGAAAAACAAAACACCAAACCCACATTGATGGGAATACACTGAAGGAGCCCAGTCAAAAGCTCTGGTGGCAAAAGTTTGAACACTTTCAACCATGAAATAACACACAGTTAATAGCAAGCACCAGAATAAAAAAATTTTATATCGAAGGATAACAGGGGAAGTTATTTGCTTACTGAAGTAACTAATAAGTTCTTTTCCAGAGACCTTGATACTGGCCAAACATTAAACAAAACAAATCACCAGACTCAAAGGGCTTTATTAGATACAGTTTCAAATATTCTTCCAAAAATAAAATAATACAAAAATGTTAAAAATATTGGTCACCTGTCCAGGCTCTGATGATGTCACAGATAAAGGGACATCACCTTCAGAAGAAGGTCCAGAATCCAGGAGAATTGTTTTTCCTAAACTTTAAACTTTTTAATTTGTATTGGGGTATAGCCGATTAAATTCATCACTGCAGATGGTGACTGCAGCCATGAAATTAAAAGATCCAAAAATAAAATAATACAAAAATGTTAAAAATATTGGTCACCTGTCCAGGCTCTGATGATGTCACAGATAAAGGGACATCACCTTCAGAAGAAGGTCCAGAATCCAGGAGAATTGTTTTTCCTAAACTTTAAACTTTTTAATTTGTATTGGGGTATAGCCGATTAAATTCATCACTGCAGATGGTGACTGCAGCCATGAAATTAAAAGACGCTTACTCCTTGGAAGAAAAGTTATGACCAACCTAGATAGCATATTCAAAAGCAGAGACATTACTTTGCCAACAAAGGTCTATCTAGTCAAGGCTATGGTTTTTCCAGTGGTCATGTAGGGATGTGAGAGTTGGATTGTGAAGAAAGCTGAGCGCTGAAGAATTGATGCTTTTGAACTGTGGTGTTGGAGAAGACTTGAGAGTCCCTTGGACTGCAAGGAGATCCAACCAGTCCATTCTGAAGGAGAGCAACCCTGGGATTTCTTTGGAAGGAATGACGCTAAAGGTGAAACTCCAGTACTTGGGCCACCTCATGTGAAGAGTGGACTCATTGGAAAAGACTGTGATGCTGGGAGGGATTGGGGGCAGGAGAAGAAGGGGATGACAGAGGATGAGATGGTTGGATGGCATCACTGACTCGATGGATGTGAGTCTGAGTGAACTCCAGGAGTTGGTGATGGACAGGGAGGCCTGGCGTGCTGCGATTCATGGGGTCGCAAAGAGTCGGACATGACTGAGTGACTGAACTGAACTGAAATGATAGCTGATTACTTCCCTGATGGCTCAAATGGTAAAGCATTTGCCTACAATACAGGAGACCTGGGTTCGATCTCTCGGTAGGGAAGATCCCCTGGAGAAGGAAATGGCAACCCACTCAAGTACTCTTGCCTGGAAAATCGCATGGATGGAGGAGCCTGGTAGGCTACAGTCCCAGGGTCTCAAAGAGCTGGACATGACTGGGTGACTTCACTTCACTTTCACTGTAGCCGATTAACAATACTGTGGTAATTTCAGGTGAACAGTGAAGGGACTCAGCCGTACATACACATGTATATCTATTCAGGTGAATGTTTTTAATGAACTTCCCAAAAAAGACTCCAAAGCAGATGAGGAAAGATTTTGGACATAAAAAATAGAAAGTAGAAGCCTTGGAGGAGGATTTTAGGTAACAAAGACAAAAAGTCTGGAAAGACCATGGAGAAAGGGGCTTAAGGGTGAATAGCTGACCAAGATGACCGGCTCTGTTACCCAAACCCAGAGCCGTCCAGCTCACCCACTCCCCTCCACGAGGAACTGTCTTCTCCTCTGCCCCTGTGAACTCACAACAAGATTTTTTAAACCTACTAATTTCATCATCATTTCTGGCTCTAGTATCAAGGCTGTTTTCTAGGAGACTTGATTTTGGTTTCCAAGAAAATGACAAATGCACACATTCTACTGAGGTTCCCTGACTGCCTCCCAGGAGAGATCCTAAGTGTTCCAAGAGAAGAATCGGACTTAGAATAATCGACTCAAAAGTGGGTGAGATACTTCCAAAATCCACTGTCAGTAAACATTTTCTTCCTTTTTTTTTTTTTTTTTACTAAATAACATAAAAGGGGTTGATGGTGGGGGGGTGGAAGTTCCACAATTTAGTGATTTCTAAGATTTGACAGACTAAAACCCGCATTTCATTCCATCTGAAGAAGTCTTGTTAACATTTGCAAGAAATATTTTTATTTGATAGCAGTTTCAGGATTTACTCAGGTTCAAAATACCAATTTTTGCCTTACAATGGAGCAAAAATGGTACATCAACTGAGAGCAAATAGACCTAAACTAGAAAACCAGTAACAACAACAACGGTTAAAAATGCATAAGCTGCAGTCATGAAAAAGAAAATTTTCTCTCCCTGTTTCCTACACACTCACTCCACATTGATAGCATGCCTTTTTTAGCCAGGTGGCGCTAGTGGTAAAGAACCCTCCTGCCAATTCAGGAGACATAGGAGATGCAGGTTCCATCCCTGGGTTAGAAAGATCCTCTGGAGGAGGGGATGGCAACCCACTCCAGTATTCTTGCTTGGAGAATCCCATGGACAGAGGAGCTTGGAGGGCTACAGTTCATGAAATCGCAATAGCTGGACGTGACTGAAGTGATTTAGCTAGCATGCCAGTCCCTACAGAGCTAAGAAACATCTCACTGGGGCAAACTAAATCCCACCTGAAAGTAAGCAACCAGCTTCTGAAACCTGGGACCTCTGCTCTGTGTGCGGCTGGAGCCCCTTGTTTCCCTCTTGGGCCATTGGTGATGGTCATGCCTCACCAAGTGCTGGGGTAGGAGGCTGGAAGGGCAGAAAGGTCTCTGGGACTGCAACAGGTATGACAGGTTTCCATGGGAACCAGCACGGAAACAAGGCGCCCAGAGTGAGTCACATCCCAAGGACCATGCCTCCGGGTCTGGATTTTTAATAGTTCACATTTCCTAATATTTGCAGGAGTGAATGAGCGCACCAGGCCTGGAGCAGGGGAGGCAGAAGAGAGCAGGCCCCCTGTGGACTGTCTTCCTGGACTAGGTGCCACAGTTCCCCCAAATGATCAGTGACTTCTTCAAGGAGAGGTCGGATCCACTGGAGTCTGTTTAAAACGCAAAGAGTTCTCACCATGTTGTCAAATGTTTGATGCAGGGGTGGGGAAGGGTGAGGGTGGGGTACAGGTGATGATTAGCCAAGCCAAGAATGGAAACTTCTTTAGAAGAACTGAGCACAGTGTCTTATAGGCTCTAAACAGAAGTCTTAAGATTATTAACATTAGTCTGGATGAGTTGAATACCTGGACCAGGTTATGAACATCTCTGCCTAGGAGAGCACAGGGCAGTTCCTACCCAGGCATCCCAAAATGGTTTGGAATCAAGGCAAACTGACTGTCCTCTGGCCAACCTCTTTCCCACCCCCCAGCCTAGTCCTAATCCTCATTGTTAAGTTTCATTAGCAGGATTTAAACTGTCTACCACCCTTTACTGGGCGGAGACTGCTCTCAGCAATTGCCTTATACAAAATAAGCCTCCATAAATGTTTGCCTAAAGGTCTATCACATGGTATCTGATCCCTAAATGGTCCTTATCCTGCCTTCATCTCTAGCCAGGTGGTGTGAAAACAGAGTGCCTTCTCTTCAGAGGTAGAGGGTCCCTCCAGACAGGCAAAGCTGGTTGATGGATGATGTGGAAAGGAAGCATCTTCAGTGGGGACCAGAAATCTGCACCTGCTGGGGCCCTCCTGGGAACACTTGCTTTCCAAATGGGGGCTGGGGGGTGGGGGAACTCTGAGCTCCCCTGTTCCCTGGAGCCCTGGGCTGATTTTTGCAAGCCTCCACACCTTGCAAAAATCATCTTTTCATCTTGCACAGTAGCACATTTCAAATTCCATTTCTGAGTGAATGAGAATAATTAAGGAACTAAAAATCATCCAGTGACAAGGAGACTAAGGAGAACAGCACTGTTTAAATCCAGAGCCCTCAGAGGTGCACATCTTGCAGCCTGTAGACCTGGCGCCAACATGAGTGATGTGGGCCAAACTGTGAAGCCAAAGAAAAGCTTGAAAATGACTCTTAGATAATAACCTGGAATAATGGAGATACTGTAAACCCCAGTGCTTTGCCCTCCAGAGAGATGCTAGAGTACAGAGCACAAGGGTGAGAGCAGCTGGCAAACTGCATGGGTTCAAGTCCAGTCCTGCAGCTCTGGGGCTGTGAGTGATGACACATCACTTTGTCACACACACACACACACACACACACACACACACAAACACACAGTCTATAAAGTGAGAAAAGTGATGGAAGCTGTCCCATAGGTTTGCTGGAAAGATTGATTAAATTAATATATGCTAACCATTTAGAACCATGACTGGCATTACCTGTGTTTGGCATGCCAGCTTTTTAATCTGTGACCTTTGTCTACCTGAGTTCTCAATCTGTTACAGGCAACCAGTGTCATTCCTTACGCTCCCAAGACAGCCCAGGTTGCAGACAAATACATGCTTGGAATCAGAAATCTGCAGCCAGTGAATTGGCATGAGATGTGTATCTTTCCCCGATTCTCTGTTCGAAAATACACATGGATCATATGTGGCTCAGCTATAAAATGACCCTGCTGAAGCTTAGCGATGTGGGAGGAGGTAGGGAGGGTTTGGTTCCTGAGCAGCAAGGATAGCACCTGAAGTCTTTAGAGACAGCAGTGCTGGGGAATGGCAAAGCCCTGGGACTAATTAGACAGGAGCTGGAAGACGAGAGCTCTGCTACTCTGTGCACTGACCTGGTGTAATGACTGACCTGAACCCTAGAAACTTGGAGAACAGACAGAAAACTTTAAAGTCTAGCCTTTTGGTGTGTACAAACACAGAATTTTTCAGTGGGAACAGTTTCTTCTTTGACTTCACAATCATGCAATTGGAATTCCACTTTTAAAAAATAACCTCTTTTCAGGGAATTTATGAACTCCTTATTGCCAAATGCAGGTTTAAATTGAAGAAAGTAAGGAAAACCACTAGACCATTCAGGTATGACCTAAGTCAAATCCCTTACAATTATACAGTGGAAGTGAGGAATAGATTCAAGGAATTAGATCTGATAGAGTACCTGAAGAACTATGGACGGAGGTTTGTGACATTGTACAGAAGGCAGCGATCAAAACCATTTCCAAGAAAAAGAAATCAAAAAAAGCAAAATGGTTGTCTGAGTAGGCCTTACAAATAGCTGAGAAAAGAAGAAAAGATAAAGAAAAGGAAAAAAAGGAAGGATACATCCATCTGAATGCAGAGTTCCAAAGAATAACAAGGAGAGATAAGAAAGCCTTCTTCAGTAAGCAATGTAAAGAAATAGAGGAAAACAATAGAATAGGAAAAACTAGAGATCTCTTCAAGAAAATTGGAGATACCAAGAGAACATTTCATGCAAAGATGGGCATAATAAAGGACAGAAATTATATGGACCTAACAGAAGCAGAAGATATCAAGAAGAGGTGGCAAAATACACAGAAGAACTATGCAAAGAAGATCATCATGACTCAGATAATCACGATGGTGTGATCACTCACCTAGAGCCAGACCTCCTGGAGTGAGAAGTCAAGTGGGCCTTAGGAAGCATCACTACGAGCAAAGCTAGTGGAGGTGATGGAATTCCAGCTGAGCTATTTCAAATCCTAAAAGATGATGCTGTTAAAGGGCTGTACTCAATATGCCAGCAAATTTGGAAAGCTCAACAGTGGCCACATAATTGGAAAAGGTCAGTTTTCATTTCAATTCCAAAGAAGGGCAATGCTAAAGAATGTTCAGACTACGACACAATTGCACTCATCTCAGACACTAGGAAAGTATTGCTCAAAATTCTCCAAGCCAGGCTTCAACAGTACGTGAACTGAGAACTTCCAGATATTCAAAGGGATTTAGAAAAGGCAGAGGAACCAGAGATTAAGTTGCAAACATCTCTTGGATCATAGAAAAAGCAAGAGAATTCCAGAAAATATCTACTTCTGCTTTATTGATTATGCCAAAGCCTTTGACTGTATAGATCACAACAAACTGTGGAAGATTCTTCAAGAGGAGGAAATACCAGACCACCTTACTTGCCTCTTGAGAAATCTGTATGCAGGCCAAGAAGCAACAGTTAGAACTGGACATAGAACAACAGACTGATTCCAAATTGGGAAAAGAGGACATCAAGGCTGTATATTGTCACCCTGCTTATTTAACTTATATGCAGAGTACATCATGCAAAATGCCAGGCTCGATGAAGCACAAGCTGGAATCAAGATTGTCAAGAGAAATATCAATAACCTAAGATGTACAGATGACACCACCCTTATGGAAGAAAGTGAAGAGGAACTAAGGAGCCTCTTGATGAAAGCAAAAGAGGAGAGTGAAAAAGCTGGCTTAAAGCTCAACATTCAAAAAAAATGAAGATCATGGCATCTGGTCCCATCCCTTCATGGCAAATAGATGGAGAAACAATAAAAACAGTGACAGACTTTATTTTTGGGGGGCTCCAGAATCACTGCAGATGGTGACTGCAGCCTTGAAATTAAAAGACACTTGCTCCTTGGAATAAAAGCTATGGCCAACCTAGACAGCATATTAAAAAGCAGAAACATTACTTTGCCAACAAATGTCTGCCTATTCAAAGTTGTGATTTTTCCACTAGTCATGTATGGATGTGAGAGTTGGACTATAAAGAAAGCTGAGTTGATGCTTTTGAACTGTGGTATTGGAGAAGACTCTTGAGAGTCCCTTGGACAGTAAGGTGATCAAACCAGTCAATCCCAAAGGAAATCAGTCCTGAATATTCACTGGAAGGACTGATGCTGAAGCTGAAACTCCAATACTTTGGCCACCTGATGCAAACAACTGACTGATTGGAAAAGACCCTGATGCTGGGAAAGATTGAAGGTGGGAGGAGAAGGGGATGACAGAGGATGAGATGATTGGATGGCATCACCAACTCAATGGACATGAGTTTGAGGAAGCTCCAGGAGTTGGTGATGGACAGGGAAGCCTGGGGTACCGCAGTTCACTGGGTCACAAAGAGGTGGTCATGACTAAAGGACTGAACTGAACTGAGGGAATTCCCTGGTAATCCAGTGGTTAGAACTTGGCACTTTCACTGCCAGGGGGCCCAGGTTCAATTCCTGGTCAGTGATCTAAGACCCCACAAACTGCATGATGAAGCTTAATAAATAAATAAATGCCTCTTCCCTTGTCACTTACATGTGGAATCTAAAAAATACAATGAACTAGTGACTATAATTAAAAAGAAGCAGACTCACAGATCTAGAGAACAAACTAGTGGTTACCAGTGGGGAGAGGGAAAAGGGGAGGGGCAATTTAGGGGTAGGTGAGTAAGAGGTACAAGCTATTAGGTATAAAATAAGCTGCATGGATATACTGTACAACATGGGGAATATAGTCGATATTTTATAACTGTAAATGGAGTTTAAACTTTAAAAATTGTGAATCCTATAGTGTACACCTGTAACATATAATATTATATAGCAACTATACTTCAATTTTTAAAATTAAAATTAAAAAAATAACCTCTTTACTCTGGTACCTTTTCTCTCAACTGGTAAGTGAAATAGTTGAGATTCGTTCCAAAAGAATCCTTATATATAAATTTACAGTTTTGGTTTCTTGCAAACTATTTATTAGAAATTTCCCACATTGGGGGAAAATTGTTTCTTTGCCAAAGTCAAGCCTTATCATTTGATGTAATGTAGTCATGATCATGTCTATCAAAGTGCTTGTTTTCTTTACAAAATTATAAAATCTTAAAGTCCTTTACCAGATGCAGCTGGCTACATTTCAGTTAGTAAAGGTAAAGTGAAAAATGTATCAAAGACTACTTGAAATAGAAGTCACAGAATAGGCAAAGAAAATAGAGCACTGGTCAAATTCTCTTATTTTATGGCAATATTGCTGCACCAACTATAGTTCCAGTAAATTAAAAATTTAGAAATTGGAAGACTTCTCTGGGGGTCCAGTGGCTAATACTCCAAATTCCCTTTCTCTAAGCAGGGGGCCAGGGTTCAACCCCTGGTCAGGGAACTAGATCCCACACGCCACAACCAAGACCTAGAACGGCCAAATACATAAATAATTTTTTTTAATTTAGACATTGGAAATGTAGTGTTTGGAAAGGTGTGTTGTTAACAGAGTTGATGTGCATGGTGGTCTCTCAACAGTTAGGCAGCACCTGCTAGGTCTCCTCCTAGGAGATTCCCACACACCAAAGGTGGGTCCACCCACAGGGGACATTGTATGAAGATGCAGAGCTAACAGAGCAGGGCATGCCCATTGTTCAGCTCCAGCTGCATCCCAGCTGGGAGACCAGGATCAGATAGCCATGGAAATAAGCCCCTGCACAATAGCCGTGAAGATGGGGGAAGTTCACAGGGAGAAGGAGAGGTGATCTCATGGCACCTTCAGCTAAAAGAAAGGCAGATGCCAGCTTCTTATCAGGCTGTGCTCCACAGCCATCTTCTGATTTCTGTGATGGTGAAGCATGGTGACACTGTTAAGTTCAAAATCACTGATGACTGCAGAGCTGGGAAGTCGCTGGGGTCCTCACAGGCGGGTTATGCAAGTGTGGCAAGATCAGCCCCAGATTTGATGCTCAAGGATCTAGGAGAATGGTAGAAAACCTGCTTGCACCTCTTCATTGTGGTTTCACTGTGCTAACAACCCCAGCTGGTATCATGGACCGTAAAGAAGCAAATCGAAAATACACAGCAAGGGGACTCCAGGTGGTTAAGGCTCTGCACTTCCAATGCAGAGGGTGCAGGTTTGATCCCTGGTGGGGATATTAAGATCTCACATGCCTCACAACGTGACCAAAACATAAAAGTTAGGGGAGAAAAAAAAGAAAAAACACACAGAAAGGAAAATCTTGGGATTCTTTTTCTAGAGATATAACACATATGAGTAAATAAAAGTAAATATTTCAGTGGAAAAGAAACAAAATTGTCCGGTGTAAACAGCACCTCCCAACTGTACACAGGTTGTTCACACAATAGTCTTTCCCGCAAAATTTGGCAGGATTCCAAGCACTTAGGCAAAAGGGGAACATAGAGAATAATATTTTTCCAGGTCATATTTTCCTTAATATGGAAACCCTTCAGTATTTCAAAGAAATTATATCTTGTTTCTTCTTAATCCATTTTACCCCCCTAATCAGTAGATTTATGTTAGTGTCCCAAGGCTTCACTACTCAATACTATAGACACATATAGGAGCTATTTATACTTAAATTAATTAAAATTTAGTATGATTAGAATTGTGTTCCTCAGTTGTGCTGGCTGTATTAACAGTGCCCAGCAGCCAGGCGTGGCTAGTGCCTATCATATGAAACTGCACGGGTATCCATCAGAACAGAAAGTTCTATTAAACAGCACTACTCAAAAGGCAACTTCTTATGTTTTCTTCTTCTTTTAACCAGAAAGTTACATTTTGGTATGAAATGAATGAATTTTCCAAAAGCTAGAGGTTTGAAATTACAGATTCAATCTTAAAATCTAAACCAAAGTAATTCCAACTATCAGTTTCCAGAACAAATGAAATGAAATGAAAACAGTAAACTAATACAAGACTTCTCTGTCCCTCTCTGCTGGTTGAGTACCAAGTCATCTTTCAAGGCGATCCCTCCCAGAAAGGCTTGTCTGACTCTGCTCAGCCCCCAAGTTGCTGTTGGTTAGTCACTCAGTCGTGTCCCACTCTTTAGTGACTCCCTGGACTGTAGCCTTCCAGACTCCTCTGTCCAAGGAATTTTCTAGGCAAGAATACTGGAGTGGGTTGCGATTTCCTCCTCTAACAGATCTTCCCAACACAGGGATCGAATCCACGTTTCCTGCATTGGCAGGAGGATTCTGAGCCACCTGGGAAGCCATAACAAATACAATAAAGACTTTTTAAAAATGGTCCACATAAAAAATATCTTAAAAAGAAAAAAAAAAGAGCATGGACTCTTGGTCATTATCCCCCCAACTCACACATACCTAGGAGGGACGTAATGAAAATAAACCAAGGCACTATTACACTGTTGTGTACCAGCCATCAGTTTGTGCCAGGAATAGGACTCATTTCCAGGGTTGCAGGTTCATTACAGGAAGCAGACCCACCCTCAAGGACCTCATACGCAAGCATTTACCTTCTTAAAACTGATTTAAAGTGCTGCCTGGCTTGGACAGTAAAGAATCTGCCTGCTATGCAGGAATCCTGGGTTCAGTCCCTGGTTTGGGAAGATCCCCCAGAGAAGGGAATGGCAACCCACTCCAGTATTCTTGCCTGGAAAATCCCCCTGGACAGAGGAACCTGGTGAACTTACAGTCCCCGGAGTCACAAAACAGTGGGCACAACTGAGCAGCCAAACAACAGCAACAATGAAGATTTCCTCATTTGAAAATGTTGGGAGTGTTGAAGTCAGGAATGATTGGACAAAACGTTAAGTTGGTGGAACTGGGGAGGCCTTGGTGCACGCCAGTCTCTGGGGGAGTGTGTGGAGATGCTCCAGCAGGTCTGGGGTGTAGCCCGAAGATCTCTGCTGCAAGCTCGGTGATGCCGTCGATGCTGCCGCCACTGGTCCCCAAACAGCACTCAGGGCTCTGCAAGGACCAAGGTGGGAGCCCTTTAAAGCTTAGACCTTTGGAGCTGCAGTCCCTGCTCACTGTCCACAGCCACTGGCAGGGACCCTGCCAGCTGTGCTGCTCTCTCCAGAGGGACAAACCTGAACTGGACCTGTCCCTATAGGCACACGTGCTCCTGCACACACGCACACACACAGACACACACACACACACACACACACACACACACACACACACACACACACATTTCCCTGGTAGGCTTCCAACCTTGTATACCTGCTGCTGCATCCGCATCAGGTTCTAGGTGCTGCAGTGAGACAACCAGACCTGCTGCCTAGAGCCCACCGTCCACAAGAGGCCAGACTAATGGCAACGCAGCACCCTGAGTAAGATGGGGCAGACAAGGATGCTAGAACCATGTGCTGCACATACCCCTGTGGTCCAGGAGACTCAGTCCATGCCAGGCCATCCATGGCACCCAGCACTGTGTGCCAAGAGTTGAGTATCAGCGTCCCCAGAATTACTCTGCACTGCCTAAAACTGCGTGAATACAGTGAATGTTTCATACTGTAGGGTGCAGATCTGTTTGAATTGAGTAAAGATGCAAACACTTTGCCTGGCATCTGTTCAGTTATCATAGGAAGGGGGAACCAGCCTTAGCAAGTCCCAGGTGGTCAGAGAGTACCCCAGAGAAGTTGGCCTTGAAGCCGAGAACTGAGCTGTGGGTAGGTGGCACCCAGAGTGAGCTAGGAGAAAGGGCTGGAGAAAGGCTTCCACTGGGGAGGGATGAGCTGCTGTAGCACCTGTTGGAAGAGATGGAGTGACCTGGTGCATGTAGCCACCGCAATATAGAATTAGAAAGGCCAGCCCCCAGGTCCAGTCTCATCTCTCCCACATTCTCACTCATCAGCTCAGTTCACAGTCATTTCTTCTTTGACTAAATCTCACATCAATTACCTTTACAGCTTATGTGTTACCTGGGTTTCATGCTTTTTGCAAATGTCTTATGTAGATGAGAAGCCCCTAGAGGAAAAGAGTGTCCCCATTTTTTCTTTATGACACCAACCTCCCCTTGAGACTGTGATCAGACTCTCTGCTTTGAGCCATAAGATGGCTTCAGCAGGTTTCTTTGCCCTCGAGTTTCTATTTGGGCTCGGCCTGTGGAGTGGGACAGAGGAGTGGAGTTGAGGGAATGGAAGAAGAAATGACCATGAACTGAGCTGACTGTAAGAATGTGGATAATTGTAGCAGCTTTATTCATAATTGCTAAAACTTGGAAGAAGCCAGGATACCCTGCAATAGGTGAATGGATGAATAATAAATGGTAGTTCAACTGGGAAATGGAATATTATTCAGCATTTTTAAAAATGTAAATAAATGAGCTCTCAAACCAAGAAAAGAATGGAGGAAAACTTACATGCCTATTACTAAGTAAAAGAGGGCTTCCCAGATGGTGATAGTGGTAAAGAACTCTCCTGCCAATGCAGGAGACATAATTAGACATGGGTTTGATCCCATGGGAAGATCCCCTGGAGGGGGACATGGCAACCCATTCCAGTATTCTTGCCTGGAGAATCCCATAGATAGAGGAGCCTGGCAAGCTATAGTCCGTGGGGTCACAAAAGAGTCAGACATGACTCAAGTGACACAGCAGAGCATAGTAAGAAGGCAACCTGAAAAGCTACATACTGTATGATTCCAACTACATGGCATTCTTAAAAGATAAAATTATGAAGACAGTAAAAAGATATTTGTTTTCCAGGGGTTTAGGAGTAAGTAGAAAGGGATGAATAGATGAGCACAGAGGATTTTTAGCATAGTGAAAAGACTCTGAATGATATTGTTATAATGCATGTATGTCCTGAGACATTTGTCCACAGCCACAGAACATACACCACCAAAGTGAATCCTGATGTGAACTGTGGGCTTTGGGTGATTGTGACGTGTCAGTATCCGCTGTAACAAATGAACCAGCTGGTGGGGAAGATGGATAATGGGGGAGGTTACGCATGCCGGGGCATTAGTATGGTTAGGATTATGGGGGAAAAGGTGTGAGTGTTCAAGACTATGGTGATCACCAAGCAAAGACAAAATCAAGAATAACTTGGAGAATGGTGAACAGATAAAGGTCTGGTCCAGGGTGGGTTCCTGTACCAGCTGCAAGAGAGAAATGCCCTTTAATGGATTCATCACTCTCACAACAAACCTTTATTGTGCCCAACATGTGTCGGGCACAGTACCAGCTGTGGGCTACAATGATGCTCTGCCAAGGAATCCACAGTCAAGTGGACAGGAGACCACAAGACAACGGTGGATGATCCGCTCGGATTTCCTATTTCTACTTACTGATCCCTGACCCCAGAAGAGAGCTGATCACAGGTTAGGCTTTTAGAGATGTCTTCTTATGAAGTCCAAAATAGCATTAAGAGGATGACAGGACTAAAACAAGACTGAGCCCTGCTTGCTATGAAAACATCTGGGGGGCATCTCACTCAGTCTTAGGGAGGCAGAAAGACTTCCCAGAGTGAGTGGCTTCAACCGACTTGAGAGAGATCAAGTACTGTCTTTTCAAGTCTAAAATGGACACTTTGTCACTTTTTGACACATCTGAGATTGGGATATATCTCAAACTAACAGTTGAATTAGGAACATGTTTTCCTTTGTCAGTGGCATACGCAATTATGGGGCACTGTATGGGCAGTCACTTTGTGAGCTTGTTGAGATGTAGTCACCAGGCCAAGCCAGAGTCCTTCCAGAAATTTGCATGGCCATTAACATCACAAAATCTCAAATTCCACCTCCCTAAGGATCTTGTGAGGGCTTCCCAGATGGTGCTAGTGGTAAAGAATCCACCTGTCAATGCAGGATTCACAAGAGACTGGATTCGATGCCTGGGTCAGGAAGATCCCCTGGAGTAGGAAGTGGCAACCCCCTCCAGTATTCTTGCCTAGAATCCTATGGACAGAGGAGCCTGGCGGGCTACAGTCCATGGAGCAACTGATCATACACAAGGACCTTGCGTGAACCCACTCCTCACCAGCCTCTAGAGTGGACTCGTCAGCTGCTGGTTCTGCTTCCTCTGAACTAGACCTTGTGCTTTCTCACCTTCTAATTCCCCCTCAATCAGCCACAGCTTTCCAAAACCAGGTCTACTCAGGTGACTTTCCTTCATGACAAAATCATCTCAGCAGCAGGGTGCCCAAGTCCCTTTGAGACCCGGTCTTCATCAGCTGCCTGTTTCTCCGCCTCCCCTACTCTTGAAGTTGGCGACTCCCAGCTAATTTTAAGGAATCTAAGACGCCATCAGTGGTAAGTCACACCTTCATTTTATGGAACATTAAGAAAGAAAAAGAGACACTTAATCAACTGGTGACGTGTTGTCTCAGGCCAGGTCCCCAGGAAAAAGCCTCTGAGGAGACATGAGTGCAGAAGGTTGACGGGGGAGGGCTCCCCAGAACAATAGTGGTGAGCAGGTGAGGGCCCGGGAGGCTCAGCCACCCCCACAGGGAGCCCAGTGTGCAGGTGGGGAGCAGAGGCTGGAACCCCACGTGGACTAGTCACTGAGTGTGGCGGGCAGCCTGGGGTCAGGCAGCTCCCTCCCTCCAGCTGACAGCTGCCCTATGTCAGCCCCTGAGAGATGAACCTGACAGGGGATGTAGGCAGTGCCTACCTCATCCACTACAGACGTATCCATCGTGAGGAAGTTTCTGATGTGATATGTTAGGAGATGAAAAACTGGGAATCTTCCAGTTAAACATACTGTGTGGGAGATCGATTCCTTTTCTACTGACGAGATTTAGAGTTAGTTTTGCTGACTTGTAACAAAGAGTCCTCATAATCCAGGGTAGGAGGGGTCACAAGGGGAAAATGGTACATCTGTTTTTCTGTAACATGCCTGTTGCTGGTCACTTGCTGCCACGTCAGACTCTTTGCAACTCCATGAACTGCAGCACGCCAGGCTTCCCTGTCCCTCACTCTCCGTGAGTTTGCTCAAACTGATGTTCATTGAGTCAGTGATGCCATCCAACCGTCTCATTCTCTGTCGCCCCTTTGTCCTCTTGCCCTCAATCTTTCCTAGCAATGGGGTCTTTTCCAATGAGTTGGTTCTTCCCATCAGGTGACCAAAGTATTGATAATCAATTTTAAGTATATAGTTCAGTGATGTTAGGTACATTCACCTTGTTGTACCACCATCATCGCCGTCCGTCTCCAGAACTCTCTCATCTTGCAAAAGTGAGACTCTGTTCATTAAACAAAAATTCCTCCACTCCCACCCCCATCCCCTAGCAACACCACTCTACTTTGTGAATCTGATACTCTAAGTACCTCCTAGGAGTGAAGCTGTACACTATTTGTCTTTCTGTGACTGAAATTTCGCATAACATAATGTCCCCAAGTTTCATCCGTGTGGTAGCATGCAAGATAATTTCCATCCTTTTCAAGGCTGACTTATATTCCATTGTATGGACATACTACCTTCGTTTATCTGTTCATCCATCAATAAACATTTGGGTTGCTTCCACTCTTGTTTTATGAAAAGTGCTGCTATGAACCTGGTTATGAAAATATCTCCTTGAGACTACTTTCAATTACTTTGGGCACATGCCCAGAAATAAGATTGCTGCTTCATACGGTGATTCTGTTTAACATTTGGAGGGACTGCCACGCTCTTTTCCATAGAGGTTGAACCATTTTACAATTCACAGTGTACAAGTTGGCTTTCCCAGTTCTCCACATCCTTACTAACACTTGCTATTTGTGTGTGTGTGTGTGTGTGTGTGTGTGTGTGTTTGATAGTAGGCATTCTAGTTAGTGTGCAGTGATATCTCATTGTGGTTTTATTTGCATTTCTCTGATGATCAATGATGTTGAGCATCTTTTCAAATGTCTTTTGACCATTTGTCAATCTTCTTTGGAGAACTTCTATTCAAGTCTTTTGACCATAAAAAATCAAGTTATTTAATTTTCTTTGCTTTTGAATTGGAGGAATTCTTTATATATTCTGGATATTAACTTCTTGTAGGATATATGATTTGCAAATTATACCATCAACACTTGAACTTCATACTGTCCTGCCGCCGTAACAGCTCCACAAACAAGCTGTGACACTTAGCCCAGGAGACAGGTGCATCAGTGAGATAAGGCTGGTCTCTCTTACCTTCACTGTGACCAGTGACCTTCACATGCACCAAAGCCTTTCTCTTGTGTACTCCATGCTGACCCCAAGTACCATTGTCTACTTGGGGTCGGTAAGTAGACACACTTACTGTATTATCTCTCAGCTCTCCACTTGTACTGGTTCAACACAAATATTTCTTCCATTCCAATAGGCAGCCTTTTCCCTCTGTTGATGGTGTCCTTTGATGCACAAAAGTTTTTAAGTTTGATGTGGTCCCATTTGTCTATTTGTCCAAACACTCATTTGTTTTGGTGCCATATCTAAGAAATCACTGGCAAATCCAATGTTAAGATGTCCCCTATGTTTTCTTCTAGAAGTTTTATAGTTTGCGGTCTTATGTTTAGATTTTTTTTTTGGAGTAAATTTTTTATTCTATGTAAGAAAAGGGTCCAACTGCATTCTTTAGCATGAAGACAGCCAGGTTTCTGATCACCATTCATCAGAAAGATCATCATTTCACAGATGAATGATCTTTTCAGCCTCATCAAAGAATATTTGACCATAAACACAAAAGTTTGTTTCTGGGCTGTCTGTTCTACTCCATCAGTCTTTCTGTCCACATCAAGTTTATGGTTCCTATAGGGTAGCCAAAACCTGTAGGTAGTTGGTTTGGAACTCAGAAAGTACAGAGATAGGGACTGACCTATATACAGGACAATGTATAAAATAGATAACTACTAAGAACAGAGCACAGGGAACTCTACTCAACAGTCTGTGTGGTGACCTAAATGGGAAGGAAATTCAAAAAATGAGATATGTGTCATGCATGGCTGATTAACTTTGCTGTATAGTAGAAACTAACACAACATACACAGCATTGTAGGGCAATTATACTCCAATAAAAATTTTAAAAATAAATTTTAAAAAGGAAAGCACTCATTAAAGAGCTTTGGGATAATTTTGTGAAAAATAAAATAGGTCAGGAGGGTAATAATTTCACACATCAAATTATGTAAGTGAGGCATTCTTATAGGAGCTTCGCATGCACTGACACATTTAATTAATGGAGCTATGAAGTGTGTTCTTCACAGCCCTGTTTTATAGCCCTGTTTTATACGGGTGAAGATGCAGGCACAGAGAGGCTGAGCAACTTGCCCATGGTTGTGCAGATGCCAAATGGCATTTGGGGCTTGAACACAGTATGTCTGGCTCCAGAGTCTGTGCTTTCACTCAGGACACTGTGACATCTCTCCCGTGGGAGTGGAAGATCATGGAAAGCTTTGTGGAGGAAGGGGCATAGACCATGAAGCCACGGGCAGGAGTTGGCTGTTTGGAAATAATCAGGGCATGCATTTCCGCTGAAGCATACAAGTGCTTTCTGAAGGCTACGACATCTGTGACCATCCTAAAGTCTGGGACCAGGTGGTCTGTTTCTTTTGTACGACTCCATGTTGCTAAGTGTCAGGCTCAGTCTCCACTTGAGAAAGGGCAAATAAAGAAAATCTATCGTGTTTTACATTGATTTAAAGAAAAGGAAGGCAGAGGATAGAAACCACAGTGCTCCCAAGAAGCCTCAGGTGATTGCTGCCTTCCAAAAAAGGAGCAGGGAACATAAATCCCAAAGGAAGAGAAGCTTCTGGGTTGTCAACATTTGTCTTACTTCTCTTGTTCATCCACAGAGTCTATGCCTAGTAGTTTTTGTGTAAATCATTTGAGCTGATTCTCCTCAAAGAGAAAAGATAAGACTTTGGTAAATTTGAGGGAAATCACACTCTGTGAAGCAAGGCTGCTGCTGCTGCTGCCAAGTCGCTTCAGTCGTGTCCGACTCTGTGCGACCCCACAGATGGCAGCCCACCAGGCTCCCCTGTCCCTGGGATTCTCCAGGCAAGATATTGGAGGGGGTTGCCATTTCCTTCTCCAATGCAAGGAGGAGGCTCCTTTTCACCCTACTCCTTCCATCTGACCTGGGTGCTACAACCCAGTGCCCAGATACACCTGGGCAAGGTAACCCAGGATGGGCAGACCCACCGAGGTCTGAGGACACGGCCCCATGACCTGCATTATGACCCAGCTCCCCAGAGATTCTTCAGCACATGAATATTTGAAAAATGTTGAAGCAAGTAAAAGTTTTACCTAAAGGAATTCAGCTCAGAAAATAATGATCACCATAGAATAGTAAAGATCCTTGCATAATTATCAATATATAATCAGATACTAATTCACGTAGTGGAGCATTTTATGAGTGTAGCACATGTTGACTATTCCTAAGACTCTTATCTCTTCATTTCTGTTTAGATTTTTTAAATGTGAAGCTCATTCGTTAAAAAATACAATCATACAAATCTGCCTTCACACTGCTACTTACTTTCTCTTTAAGACCGAATAAAATTCCCAACCACGTTTGATACCGTGATTCTCCTACTTGGGAAATCCTTTACACTAACTGTTAAAATCATTAAGCCAATGTCCTCGATTTAATCTTTAAGGTTGACCAGCCAGCATTGAGTCACTGTAATCTTCTAGGTCAGACAGGAAAAGAATTGACGTCGTTACAAAGTACCACTGCGTAAGCGTCTTTGAGAAGATGGCAGCCAAGTGTACACAGCTGGTTAATGAGAGGTGGTAGTTAACAGTCCCTGGGCAGGTGAGTTGGAGGGCCCGGCCCCTGGCATCGCAGCCCTTGCGGGGGCATCTGGGACACCCTTTCTCTGACATAACACATCTCAGGGAGGTCTCAAGATGTTTCCTCTCCACAGATCATCCGCCGGCCTACGAGGTTTGATGGTTTGGCACGTGCTATGCCCAAGGGACTGAGGCAGTAAGGGATGTTTCAGACAAAGGGGCTTTCACCATGAGCAGCAGTGCTGATCTGCAGCTAAAAACAGAGATGCATAAAAATAACCCTTCAACTTCTCACCCTGAACAATGAATATGTTTTCCAGAGAAACACATATGATCCAAACAAGCCTCATTTCTCCAGCTTTTACTTTTTAAAAAAGGAAAGATAAAAAAGGAGATCAGCTGACCTCACTGGTTTGCCTCACTCTTCTGTGACACGGACCGCCCAAAAGAGAGTTATAAACATGCCTGAAAGGTCTTGTCACATTATGTCTAGCTTTCAGCCACAAACAAAGAAGTTATTCCTATCCATGAATTTTAATATCCTAATTAGCATAAATACTTCCATGTCACAAGTTAATGTGAGCATTCCTCTCAATTTTAAAGAGAGATGCCAGGAACTTGGCTCCCTTCACACACCATCCTCTCTCTCACCCCTTCTCTTCTCCCAACCTAAGTCAGAGGGAGAGGGAACATGGGGTGATTTTTGGAGGACAGAGAGATAGACAATCACAAGGTCCAAATCACCCGGGACCCATGATGGGCAAGCCCAGGAGCCAACAGCAGCCTAGGGGACAGAATGCTAAACACAAGGCTAATGTCAGGTTAATTCTCATCAAAAAAAAATTTTTTTAATCACTCAATTCCATTCCAGGGTCCTGATCATAAGACAGGAGGAAATGAGCCTGAGAACCAGAGTTCTGTCAGAGTGAAAACTGTGGCTAAAGAAAAACAGGGAGAGCCCCTCGAGGCCCCAGGCAGGGGGGAAGGAGGAGGAAGGGGGGGACCTGACATTTAGAGCAGTGGACCCCCTGCTGCTCCACGTGAGTACACAACGTCCCCTGTCACTGCCACCCTCCTGCCCGTGTCCCCAGACCAGCTCCATCGCAATAAGTTTCCCCAGTCCCGTCCAATTTCGTACGTTTGTTTATACACGTCTGCTGTAGAAACTACATTCTGCTCACACCTTCCTTCTTTTTTTTTAACCATAACCAATCCAGATTCAGGCAAAGACAACATCCTATGTGTCTCCAACATTCTGGTGTTTTGGGGAGAGAGGGCTGCGCCAGCTTGGCTTGCAAGATCTTAATTCCCTGGCCAGGGATTGAACCCAGGTCCTCTGTGAAAGCAGAGTCCTAACCACAGGGCTGTCAGGGAAGCCTCTTTCAGCCACTGGCCCCAGGGGCTGGAAGATGAGGTTTCTCCTGTTTCCCCTCCCCCAACCATAAATTCACCCCCTATACACACACACACCCCAAGCTTATCCGCAGTGTGAAAGCTCACACCCAGTTCTCCTCACTTCCCACTTTCCTGGGGGCCTCTGACCAGACCTGTGGATATCAACAGAAATAATCAGTAAACAGTCAATCAAAGGAACAGGACAGAGATTTGTTTGAGCCAAACAGGGACCTCTAGCCTAGGAGACACAGATTCAAGAAGACTTGAGCTATATTGTACCTGAATACAAAATGGGGTGGCTTGTTATAAAGAATCTGCCTGCAGTGCAGGAGACCGAGGCTCGATCTCTGGAGAAGGAAATAGCAACCAACTCCAGTATTCTTGCCTGGGGGATTCCATGGACACAGAAGCCTGGCAGGCGACTGTCCATGGGGTCACAAAGAGTCAGACATGACTCACTGACTAACAGTTGTAAAGGCAAAAACCGTAAAAAAAATCAGGTAATGTAAGTTGTTTTCAAGAATCACACTTAGAGCTGGGAAGAAGCAAGGGTGCCTGTTCAGGAAGGATGGGGTGGGGTCTGAAATGGTTGCGGAGCCTGGGAGGGACCTTGGGATCATGAGGTGGCCGCAGGCAGCTGGCCACATGTACTGTTTTGAGAGCGGCGAGTGATGTCCTTTGATACAATTCAAAGTTCAAGATCTTGGGGAAGCAGGAGTGTCTTGAACCCACATCCACAATGACCACCGGCCACACACTGGAGTAACTACAGTTACTCCATTAAATATATGTGGATTTATCTATTTTTGGCTGTGCTGGGTCTTCGTTGCTATTCGGGTTTTCTCTGGTTCCCATCTGTGGGGCCTCCTCTCTGGTTGCGGTGCATGGGCTTCTCATTGCTGTGGCCTCTCTTGTTGTGGAGCACGGGCTCTGGGGGTATGGGCTTCAGTAGTTGCAACTCCCAGACTCTAGAGCACAGGCTCAACAGCTGCAGTACACGGGCGTAGCTGCCTCATGGCATGTGGGATCTCCCTCAGTCAGAGATGGAACCCGTGTCTCCTGCATTGGCAGGGGGATTCTTTACCGCTGAGCCACTACAGAAGACCCCACAGTTACTCCGTTTTGATTTTTAAATGCATTCTTCTCTTTCATGGTTAAAGCAAACGTATGATGACCATTTAAAAGGCCACAAACTCTATTTTGTTGGCATAAAGCCCGAGTTAAATTGTGTACAAGCCAGAATGACTTCCCCATCCTCAGTGTGTGAACATTCCTATTGTGGCAGGGACAAGGGGAGACAGCAACCACTGGGCCATCTTCAGTTCCAGCGTGGCTCACCCCTGGCCACGGCTCTGCGATGTGTCTGTGCTGGTCGGAGGCCATGGGAAGTGATTCCATCCCCAGGGCACTCTGCTCTTCTGGAAATCCCAGTGCTGCCCGGGGCTCAAGGAAGCTGGGTGGGCAGGAGAGAACAGTGGTGACTCTACACAGGGAATTCTAGGAAAGCAGGACTCGGGGACACCCCTAGGCAGTGTCTAGGCCAGAACAATTGTCCTTATCAGTGTTGCAAGAATATGAAATCTATAATGGCCCTGAAAATCAGAAACACAATATGCCAAGTGTCAGATTCCTAAGACTGTGACTCATCAGCCCATTTCTCCCCTCTTATTCATTCTCTCTTGTTGTTTTCTCCTCGGTAAACACTTGCTGGACACCTGCTCAGTGTTCAGGGCCATGCTTTGTACTGGTTGCAGTGGCTTCTGTGACTGACTTCAACTTGCTTCAGTACAGTCAGTGTGCAACTGTGTGTGTGTGCATGCATATGCATGCCAGCTAGCTGCAGCTGGAATTCACACATATGTGATCAGGAAAGCATGCCCGGGGGCCATCCACTCACTGCACATCCTAGACACTCCCCCAGAGCCAGCGCTACCAGGCTTCAGCCCACAGGTCCCAGCTGACACTGAGGATTCGCTTTTCAGCATTCTGACCATCGAAAATAGATATTGGTGGCAGTACTAGTGACTTACTCATCATGAATGTGAGAAGGGGCTTTGTACTGGGAAAAGACAGGGAAGATGGTTTAAAAGGTTGGGACATTCAGTCTGGGGAGATGGACACACTATAGAGGTAGACGGTGACTATGGTTGCACTGCAATGGAATTATACTCCATGCCACCAAACTGCACACTTAAAAATGGCTACAATGTGACTTTCAGGTAACACATCATTTTTTGCATTTCAATAAAGTGCAGTGCCTTTTATCTCAAAACTTTTTTAAGGTTTAGACACTGCCTATACTTGCATGATGGCTTCCCTGGGGGCTCAGATGGTAAGAACCCGCCTGCAATGTAGGAGAACTGGGTTCAACCCCTGGGTGGAGAAGACCCCCTGGAAAAGGGAAAGGCAACCCACTCTTACCTGGGAAATCCCATGGACTGAGGAGCCTGATGGGCTACAGTGCATGGGGTCACAAAGAATCGCACACGACTGAACACAACTAAACAGCAAAAACAACTTGGGGGTCGAGCGGTCAGACAAGGATTTCTGGGCGGGATTATCTGGAAGGAGGACTTGGTGTTCAGCCAGCAGAGAGGGACAGAGAGTCTTGAATTAGTTTATTGTTTTCATTTGCTATGGAAACCAACGATTGGAATTAATTTGGTTTAGATTTTGAGACTGAGTCTGCCATTTCAAACTATCTGGTAATCTCTAGCTTTTTGAAAATTCATTTATTTTATACCAAAATGTAACTTTCTGGTTAAAAGAAAAAGGAAAAATAAAAAAGTTGTCCTTTGAGTAATGCTGTTTTGAATAATGTTACTAAACAGAAGCAGATTCGTAGTCATAGAGAACAGACTTGCGGTTGCCAAAGGGGAGATGGAAGGTGGGGCAGAGCTGGGGTGGGAGCTGGGATTAGTAAACGCAAACTATTACTTATAGAACAGACGGACAACAAGGTCCTACTGTAGAGCACAGGGAACGCTATTCAATATCCTGGCATAAACTATAGTGAAAGAAAGTATATATATCTCTCTATTTGTATAAATGAATTATTTTACCATACAGCAGAAATCAACGTGACGCAGTAAATCAACTATACTCACCAAGTGAAAGTTGCTCAGTCGTGTCTGACTCTTTGCGACCCCATGGACTATACTATCCATGGAATTCTCCAAGCCAGAATAGTGGAGTGGGTAGCCCTTCCCGTCTCCAGGGAATCTTCCCAAGACCTGTTCAACCCAGGTCTCCTGCATTGCAGGCAGATTCTTTATCAGCTGAGCTATCAGGAAAGCCCATACTCACTAAAATAAAGTTTTTTAATAAATAAATAAAAATAAAACAAAGCATTCTGCATAAAGGAGTAAGATCTGCAGGAGGGTAGAAATGAGTTTCTCAGAGTGGAGATGGGAGTGCTAACTGTGTTTCTCTAGGACGTAGTGGATTTCCTGGGGCATGGGAGGGTAGGGGATAGGCACACAATGGACATGCTAAGTTGTTTCAGCTGTGTCCGATTCTCTGTGACTCCATGGTAGCCTTCCAGATTCCTTGTCTATGGGATTTTCCAGTAAGAATACTGGAACAGGTTTCCATTCCCTTCTCCAGGACATCTTTCCAACCCAGGGATCAAACCCAGGTCTCCTACATTGCAGGCAGACGCTTTACCTTCTGAGCCACCAGAGAAGCAGAGGTGAGCTTAAACCCCAGGGAAAACCACTGTTAGCTTATCTCCCTAATAAGTTTCAGGCACTTCCCTCAGAAAATCTACCCTTTGACACGTTTTTCGGTGAACTAAAGCTAAAAATAAAGGAAGCCTTTGTATTCATTTATTTTGTGTTTTTCTTTAAATTACGTTTTTTCCCTCCTACTACTTGTCTTAGATCCCAGAAATGGAGAAAATGTATATTGCTGGTATTTCTTTTTGGCACTTCTGATATTCTGGGGCCAGACATTCAAATCCTGGCTCCACCACACACAAGCTGTGTAACTCAGGCAACTTTCTAATTCCTCTAAGCCTCAGTTTCCACTGTAAGATGGGACTGGCTATGGGGTGAAGGTAGAGAATATCCACCAAAAGCGCTTAGCATCCGTGGTATCCTTGACTGTTACCCAGGCTGGCACTGCCCTCCCGGCCAGGGCACTGGCGTTTCGGAGTCCTCCCTGGTGGAATGGAGTGGACTTCATTGGAGACAGAGGAGAATGTGCTCTTCGTAAACATATTTGGGGCAGCTTGGTTGTATCATGGGAAGAATGTGGCCTTTGGAGCCCACACTTGGGCTCACATTCTTGCCGTATCTGCTCACTGGGTGACCTTGAATATTTAATTAACATCTGAATCCCCGTTTCCCCTCCTCACAAATGAATATCTAATACTCAATGATTGGAGATAAGGCTGGTAGGGCATTATCTGGATGGACTGATTCTTGTTAATTTTCTCCTTCCCCCTTGTAACAACTTCACAGGAAGGAGAAAAGGTAAGCCTCTCTCTGGGGACCCTCACTATGCATTCCAGGAGTCCTGGGTGTGTCCCCAAAGTCAGGATTGGCCTTCGGTCCTGGGAATATGGTGGAAGGAAATGCAACTTGCAAGAGTAAAGCAGTGTATCCCGTGCAGTGAACTCAATTCCAGACCCTTTGAACAAATCATCACTCCTGTGGGAACTGTCCTCTTATCACTGGAACATTCTTTTTGATAAAATTATTTCAAATGTTAAAAGTAAAGATTTTTAAAAGCCATAATTCTCCTTCCTGCTGCAACTCTTTTTGGTTTTAGCTGTTACCTTGCAGTCTTTGGCTGGGGCTTTCCAGGTGGCACAGTGGTAAGTAATCTGCCTGCCAGTGCAACAGACTCAAGAGATGCAGGTTCGATCCCTGGGTTAGGAAGATCCTTTGGAGAAGGAAATGGCAACCCACTCCAGTATTCTTACCTGGGAAATCCCATGCACAGAGGGCTACAGTCCATGGGGTCCAAAAGAGTCTTTGCTTACCTGCCGATATGGTTTATTGTAGCTTCTGTCAATACAGTAATATTTATATTCTACTTTTAGAATATAAAATACAGTATTGTAAACTATTTATATTCTACTTTTCTATGTAATGCTATTCACTTGCTAGTATAGATTTCACATGATTCTATAAAATAGCTACATAAAGACCTCCTTGTAAAAGTTTTACAATTTTGGATATGAATATTACATGGCGGTTTATGCTACAATGGCCTCTTTATGACCACAGTTTAATCTTTTTCATTTTTCTCCTTAGTAGATTATATTCTTTGCAAAACATTATGGAGGCTTTGATGCCTTATGGGCCTCCCTGATAGCTCAGTTGGTAAAGAATCCACCTGCAATATGCACGAGACCCCAGTACGATTCCTGGGTCAGGAAGATCCACTGCAGAAGGAAAAGGCTACCCACTCCAGTATTCTAGCCTGGAGAATTTCATGAACTGTATGCTCCATGGGGTCACTCCAAAGAGTCAGTAGCGACTGAGCAACTTTCACTGATGCTTTTTATCTGTAAAGCAGTCCCTTATAAAAATGAGAAGGGCTCTTTGTTACCAAATAGTAGATTCTTCATCCGATTACAGCCAGGAATTTATTTTGTTTAATTTTTATTGGGGTATAGTTGATTTACAATGTTGTATTAATTTCACATGTACACCAAAGTGAATCATTTGTACATAGACATGTGCCCACACTCTTTTTAGATTCTTTCTCCATATAGGCCATTACAGAGTGTTGAGTAGAGTTCCTTGTGCTATACACTAGGCTCTTATTAGTTATCTGTTTTATATATAGTAATGTGTACATGTCAATCCCAATCTACCCAATTTATCCCCATCTTTTACCCCTTGGTAATCACAGGTTTTGTTTTCTACATTTGTTGTTGGTATGACACCTGACTCTTTGTGACCTCATGGACCGTAGCCTGCCAGGCTCCTCTGTCCATAGGATTTTCCAAGCAAGGATACTGAAGTGGGTTGCCATGCCCTCCTCCAGGGGATTCCTGACCCAGGGATCAAACCCATGACTGTTTCATTGGCAAAGTGAAAAGTGAAAGTGAAGTCGCTCAGTCGTGTCCAACTCTTTGCGACTCTGTGGACCGTAGCCTAACAGCCTTCTCCATCCGTGGGATTTTCCAGGCAAGAGTACTGGAGTGGGGTGCCATTTCCTTCTCCAGGAGATCTTCCTAACCCAGGGATTGAACCCAGGTCTCCCCCATTGTAGGCAGACGCTTTACCATCTGAGCAAGCAGGGAAGTCCTGCTTTCATTGGCAAGCAGATTCTTTATTGCTGAGTCACTGGAAACTGTTTTCTACATATGAGATTCTATTTGTTTTGTATATAAGTTCACTTGCACTGTTCTTTTTGGGTTTCACATATAAGTGATATCATATGATACCTGTCTTTCTCTGTCTGACTTACTTCACTCAGTACAACAATCTCTAAATCCACCCATGTTGCTGCAGGTGGTATTACTTCATTCTTTTTTATGTACAGCCAGGAATTTGATCAGTGGGCTGATTTCACACTTGGAGAAACTGGGGGTATAAACACATTCTAACAGATCTGCCCTTAGAATCCATACACCAATGTACTCATCTCATTTTTTTTTTTTTTTTGATCATGCAGCACAGCTTGAGAGATCTTAGTTCCCTAATCAGGATTGAACTCAGATCCCCAGCCATGGAAGCACAGAGTCCTAACTACTAGACCACCAGCAATTCTCTCATCTCAGTTTTAAGTGACCAGGAATAGCAATGATGTACATTTCAGCAGTGGGTCCCTTGACAAATCACCCAGCATTTCCAGAGAGAAAAACCACCCTGGATTCTCTGCAAGTCTGGAGAAGAGAGATGATGGAGGAGGGGGCAGGAAGAGAATTAGGACGAATAATCTGTTACACATACACTGTGTGCAGCAAGAACAAACTGAAAGGGCGCCCAGCCTGCCCCAAGGCACAGGTTGTAGCTGTCCTTCTGAATGGCTCTTCTGTCCTATCGAGGCCCATTGTCTCATGGAACCCAGAGGCCCATTGTCTCACGGAACCCAGGCCTAACAATGTCCCATTGTGGCCGTGCAAGGACAAGGTGGTTAAATCCCAGTTTTCCAGCTATCTGTCTTCATTTTCAGTCTCCCAGACTGGTCCCCTGAGGATGGCTCTGTTCCACTACCTGTGCTCCACGCTGCCAGCCATGTAAGTAAGGATGGTTTACAGGCTCCTGGATCTGCCTTGAGGACAATTATAAATCTCTCATCTTGCTCTGGCTTTTATAAACATGTAAAGATGACAGCACACATTTCCAGGGTGATAACAAAGGGAGAAACTGTCTCTGCAATTGCCTACCCAGAGCCTGCTGTCCATCGCAAAGCCACGTGTGCAGAACCATGCGGATGCTTCCCATGGACAGAAGATGCTCTTAAGGGCTTTATACAAATCAGTGACTGGATCAATACTTTCATTTTAAGGGAAATTTAAGGACCAACTTCAGTTGCAAGAGGCTGTTTTGCTTTAAATAAGTCTGGAATGGGTGTTACTACCATATGGATTTTAAAATCCCTACACTGAAACAATTCCTACTGGCAGCCAACTATTCTTGTTGCCCCAGATTCTGGGTCATGTGACATCTCTGCGTCGCCACCGGTGTGGAAGGACTGCGTAACCAGCCACCTGGAGATGGTTAATAAGGAGGCACTGGAGTGATGCAAAGTTCCCTGGAAATCACCTGCTTCCTGTGCCACCTCCCAGATGGAGAAGGTACTGGCTTCTAAGTGGGAGGTTTCGCATCGCTTGCTGATGGTGTCTGCAGAGAAATGAAATCCTGTGTTTCAGAGAAGGGGAAGCATTGTCATCGCCATGTGCTCTGTGGTCCTGCCTTTGTCTTTTCCTTTCTGGATCCGAGGGTCTTGGTACTGATGGAGTTCACTCTAAGAGCCCAAGCAAGAATGCCCGTTGGGTATGGAGTGCACAGAAAGAAGAGGCTGATTCCTTGGAGAGGGTTGGGTTGCAGGGTCTAAAGCGTTCTCTTCTGTATACTCAACGAGCCTGTGGGCTGGACATGGAAGGAAAGCACCCCAGCCCTGACCCTGCGTGCACCGGGCAGCCACAGGCTGGCTGCCCCATCACTCTGCCGCCTCCTCTCCCACCTGTGAGATGGGATGACTATTGTGCCATCCTCACCAGATACAAAGAGATTTAATGCAGGCAGAAATACCTTATGAAAGTAAGTTCCATCTTTTGTGTGGAGTAACAAGCAATCAGGGAAGGCTGGTACTTGGCTGTCACCAACAGTGTGTGTCTTCAGGAGCTTTTAGAAACAGGTGTACCTCTTTCAGCAACTACCCCACCCCCACCCCTTTACACTGACTAGCTGAGAACTGCTTCCCATATCCGCGAAGCTGTATTTCCTTCTGTCCTCCGCGGGGGTCGGGGTGTCAGGACTGCTGATTACTTGTTGGGGCTTAGCAGGGAGCTTGTTAGGTCTAAGCTCGGGGTGAAGAGGGAAAAGGAAGGTGGAAATAGGCTGTGGGGGAGGAGGTTTGGGAGATAAACCATAATCCACATTTTTTCTTAACAGGATATTCATCAAACCTAATTTTGGATAAAAGTGACATAGGTGACATTTCTAAATTGTGTTACAAATTCCTTAACTTGAAATACTTGCTTTTTATGTGTTTCGCTGTGCTGTGTGTTGTTAACACTCTTTGGATCCAGTTTGGGGATCTAAACTTATCCACTAACATTAGAGTGTTGTCCTTTTCCTACCTGACTGTAAAAGAAGAGAAATACGTATTTTATTGGAGAAGAATGGATACATATATATGTGTGGCTGAGTCCCTTCGTTTCTCACCTGAAACTGTCACATTGTTAATTGGCTATACCCTGATACAAAATAAAAAGAGAAAAGAAAGAAATGTGTATTTTATCTCAGTGGGTCTGAACCTCTTCACTAGCCTCAGTGAATACTTAGGGGGTGGTGTGACTGAGGTCGCTTGGAACCTCCGTCACGAAGTTCGTCATAGAAAGAAATAAGTTTAGTGATAATCTTTTCTGCAGTTTGTTGGAGCTCTGTTTCCCAGTCTGTGAAATAAGAAGCTTAGATTAGACACTCCCATCTGTCAGCACAGAGTAAACAGCATCCTTTCAGGATGATTTTCTCTGCTCCTGCCCCACCTTAACCTTGGGGCTTAGTAAATAGTCAACCCATCCACAGGGATGGGAAGGGGAGGGGTCCTCAAGGGCTCTTCTGGTCCACTCTACCCTCACCCACCATTCCAATATCTACCAGCAGGAAAATCCAAACTTTCTCCAAGCCAGTTGAGTTCAGTCAACAATCCTGTGGGGACTGATGTACGAAACAAAATCTGTGCTAGGTTCTGGGAATACAAAGCAAGTGAACGCCTGTCTTCCAAGGGTTTTTCCATCTTGTGGGGGGAGGACAGAATCAGGGAGACAGAACAGTGAAATAATAAGGTCAGGGCTTTGCAAAGTATGAGCTCAGGTGGGGAGGAGCATGCAGGGGAGGAGAGAATCCCTTGGATCCGCCTCCCTGGATGGATCACACAGTAACTCAGAGTCAGGTCTGTGGGGCTCCATGGCCAGCTTAGACTACGCAGAGTCCACCATAATGAGCTCACCCTCTGAAGACTACGGAGCCACTTCCAAACATTCTAATATAATCAGAGTTCATCTGTCAGAGGTGAGAGACCAGTGGCGGGAGATCCCCTGCCTCCATCAACCTTCACACAATGGGCCTGATAAAGCCTTCTCTTTAAACAAAGTGCCGGCAATCACTTTATCAGATGTAATTACATTTTCTAATCTCGCAGCAACTTCCTCGAAGCCACTGAGAATCTCAGGTGAAGGATCTTTCCAGAGGTTATCTGTTTAGGTTCTGTCCAGTTTACGTCTGCAAGTCTAAGCTTTATTAAGCATTGTCCTGGCCCCGCAGGTGGTGTCACACCTAAACCCAGACAGACTGACCCCCAGCACTAGGGGCCATCGACTCTAAGTCTGTCTCTGAACCATGTTATCCCTGAGGCACCCAGGCCTCTCCCTCCTGCTTAGAAGGCCTGAGAATGATGGAACCTTGAAAGCATTGGGTGAAATCTGGGCTGAGATGGTGCCTGGTTCGTTCAGTGTGATGCCCTGAGTGATACACACCTCACAGGTGAGGTCTGGGTTACACCTGAGGCTCTTGATTGCTGGACCCAAGATTTCATGTGCAAGGAGGCTATCAGTGTGATGGGTGATTAAAGACAAGTGGTGCAAAAACCTGGTCTGAGATTGTATAAACATCATAAGTAGGGAATTCTCCAGTAATCCAGCAGTTAGAATTCCAAGTTTCCAGTGCAGAGGGCACAGGTTTGGTCCCTGGTTGAAGAACTAAGAGCCTACAAGCCCCATGGTGAGGCCAGAAAAAAAAAAATCATAGGTAGACAAGACAAGCACATAGATGCAAAGAGACGACTTATTAGAAAAGACCCCGATGCTGGGAAATATTGAGGGCAGGAGAAGGGAATGGCAGAGGACAAGATGGTGGGATGGCATCGCCGACTTGATGACATGATTTTGAGCAAACTCCGGGAGGTGGTGATGGACAGGGAAGCCTGGTATGCTGCAGTCCATGGGGTCACAGAGTCAGACACAACTTAGCAACTGAACAACAGCAAAGACAAGTGACCAGTTTGTCATCCAGGTCTTCTTTGTAACTTGATTAAAGAGAAGAAAAACTTGGAGTGGGGGCAAGGAGGGACAATGCTGGCACATATTATCATCAGCCCTAAATGCCTTCAAGTTCCTCACGTCTTTCAATGAGTTCTTCTCTTTTGGGGGGAAGTATTTTCCTAAGAGCTTTAGGATTTCTCATCTCTGTGCTGCTTGCTGAGGACAGATTTGGTCACAGGTTCCCTTATCCTCTCAGCAAACAATACAGACAGTCACACCGCCCCCCAACTCCTACCCCACCCGCCACCATACCTAAGGCTACCATGTCAAAAAGCTCAGTTTTTCTCTCCTGTCAAGTTAGAACCTTGAATGTCTGTCTGGTTAAACAGTATAGCCATGTCGGTACATTCTTCAGAAATAACTGTGCAGTACCTCCATTTCCCAGGCACTCCTTGAAAAGAGTTCTTTGTGATTGTTACTAATTTGCCCTTTACAGAAGTGATAAATGCCAGTGAATTCAAGCAGCAAGAGATGGTAAACGGTGCAACAGTATAAATTAGCCACTTGGTCCAGGTGATCAGGGAAGCCTCAGTGGCTCAGAGGTAAAGAATTTGCCTGCAGTGCAGGAGAGACGGGTTGAATCCCTGGGTCAGAAAGATCCCCTGGAGAAGGGAAGAGCAACCCACTCCAGTATTCTTGCATGGAGAATACCATGGACAGAGGAGCCCGGTGGGCTACAGTTTTTTGGGGTCACAAAGAGACACAGCTGAGCATGTGCACGCACACCAGGTGACCAGAGAAGCCGCCCCTGAGGCAGCTGGGAGCCTGGTATGTGAGGAACAGCACACCCAGAAAGCTCACCACTGCCCTACCTGAAAACCAGCTCTGTAACCTGGGGCCCCTCTGCAGCCTGAAATCACCTTCCCCTGAGAGAACTGTTAGTCCAGCACGGATGGTCCCTTGTGACACCAGGACTTGATCTTGAGCAAGTAACATCCTTTCTCTCTTGTACCACCTTTAACCCATAAGAACTATTTAGTCTGGTCTATTTAAAGAGAGTGGTGCAATCATGCCAAGCAGAAGACTCTGCCAGAAAAAACAAAATCCTAATCACTCCTTTAAAGTTATATGTATTGCAAGTGCTGGGTAAGCTGTTCACAAAGTACCACAAGGTTAGACCTCACACCAACCACACAAACAGGCGTCACACCCATTTCTGAGATGCGGAAACTGGGGCCAAGAGGTTGAGAAGGTGCTCAGGTCAGTCACCGGTACACAGGGCAGTGGGGAGGGATGAAGCCAGATCCCATGTTCTTTACTGTTACTCTTGGCAGCTCAACTCATAGAGCTTCAAAGAGCATCTTGTCTGGTCAGATAGAGCACACGGGGCTGGGACCGGGGCTGACCTAAAATCCTCCTGTGTCTACATAAACTTGGGTTTAAAATTTTTGTTTAAATTTCATTTTACTTCATTTTTCACTTAAATTTCACTTTTTATTTAAATTTCCTTTATAGTCTTCTACAGTTAAGTCTGTACGTTTTTGCATGAATCAGAAGAAATTAAAGAAAGAAAAGAAGAAGAGGATGGAATCTGTCTGTAGGACATATGTTGTTAGTCGCTCAGTTCTGTCCATGGCCTCTAGTCAGCCAGGTACCTCTGTCCATGGAATTCTCCAGGAAAGAATACTGGAGTGGGTTGCCATTTCCTTCTCCAGGGGATCTTCTTAACGCAGGGATAGAACCTGGGTCTCCTGCATTGGAGGCATATTATTTATCTCTGAGCTACCAGGGGAGCCCAGAACAGATATTGTTAATACAAAAAATGTATTCCTATATATGGTTTTTCTGTATACAGCTTTTCTATACACAGTTTTTATATATAAATATATTACTATATACAGTTACAAATAGATGGGGAAACAATGGAAACAGTGAGAGACTTTCTTTTCTTGGGCTCCAAACTCACTGCATATAGTAACTGCAGCCATGAAATTAAAAGACCCTTGCTCCTTGGAAGAAAAGCCATGACCAACCTAGACAGCATATTAAAAAGCAGAGACATTACTTTGCTGACAAAGTCCATCTAGTCAAAGCTATAGTTTTTCCAGTAGTCATGTAGTCATTTCCTCAGTCATAAAGCTGAGGGCCGAAGAACTGATGGTTTTGAACTGTGATGCTGGAGAAGTCTCTTGAGAGTCCCTTGGACTGCAAGGAGATCAAACCAGTCCATCCTAAAGGAGATCAGTCCTAAATACTCCAGGGAAGGACTGATGCTAAAGCAGAAACTCCAATACTTTGGCCACCTGATTCAAAGAACTGACTCACTGGAAAAGACCCTGGTGCTGGGAAAGATTGAAGGCAGGAGGAGAAGGGGACAACAGAGGATGAGATGGTTGAACGGCATCACCAACTCGATGGACATGAGTTTGAGCAAGCTCCGGGAGTTGGTGATGCACAGGGAAGCTTGGCATGCTGCAGTCCCTGAGGTCACAGAGTCAGACACAACTGAGTGACTGAACTGAACTGATATACAGTAGGTACGGACAAACACTGTTTGATTCCACGTATACGAGTTGCCTAAAATAGTCAAAATTAGAGTCAGAAAGTACATTGGTAGATGCCAGGGGCTGGGAGGTGGTGGTCGAGGGAGTAGTGGGGAGGGGAGATGAGGAGTTAATATGTAATGGAGACAGAGTTTCAGTTTAGGAAGGTGAAAAATTTGGGAGCTACTTGATGGTGGGAGTTACACAGCCATGTGAATGTGCTTGGTGTCATTGAACTGTACAGTAAAATATGGTTAAAATAGTATGTCTTATGAGACTTTTACCACAATCAAAAGCATTTAAAAAATTAACAAAGCAGAAGAAAATGTCAAAGATGCTCATGAGAAGAGGAAGAGTGAGGAGTATCACAGACAGTCAGAGGAAATGATCATTTTCAAGCTGCTTGAATCTGCTGAATCGCTCTTTATTTGTACAATTCACGCTCCTGTCTTCAGGGTGTGATGGTTGTGTAGGGTCAGTTCCTGAAGATGTTTTAACAATCTCTCCTGCCTCCACTGCCCTCCTCCTCACAATAAGGCAAATCAAACCGGGCATCCAGGACCCGCCTCTGTAACACGCAGAGGTGGGAGAGAGTTGCATGTGAGCCAGTGAACTATGCGAGGAATTTGCAGAGGACACAGGAGTTCACGAATGGAATGGTCTCCAAGCTCGCCAAAGCATCTTGTTCCTAATCTTCCTCTGTGTTATCAGACTTGGGTGGAAGCCCACAGCCAGCCAGAGTGAAGAGACAAAGCTCATTCTCCAGGAAGGAGGGGGGAGGGTACTGGGGAGGGCCCTCCCCCCGCCTCGTGATGCCCCTTCCTCTTGTATTCTTACAAGATGGTGAGCAGCTGGCCCACTCAGTGTGCAATCTCCCTAACCGCCTGCTGGCTGCCCTCCCTGGCAGCCCACACTGACCTCTCTGATGCCTCCAACTTGTGAGGGAGCCGTGGACAGGTGGCCAAGAGAGGAGGTGGGAGGGGAGATTCACGCCAAGGGAGCAGCCTTGTGCAAAGGTCAGGGAGGCGAGAATAGGGAAGCAGCTCAGGGCTCTGAACAGAGGTCCCTCCAGCCAGCAGCCCATTACCACATCAGTGGGCTCGGAAGGTGCCCAGGCTCACGGGTGACCCCAGATTAACAAACAGGACCTCTGCGGTCAGGACACAGACATCCACGACCCCAGAGGCAGCCATGGCTGAGAACCAGGGGTACCAAAGTGAACCTAGAGAGAGGAGAGGTGTGGCCGAGGGCTGGCATTGAGAAAGTATGCAGAGTGGATGGTGGGGTCTCTGGTGAAGCCCCCCATTTCTTAAGCACGAGGAGCAGAATCGCCTGTGAAGAGGCTGCTATGGCCCCCAAACAGGAGACAGCGATGTCAGTCCTAATTCTGGAAGGACCCAGAGCACAAGGACGGTTTCAGAGATCAGAGGGAGTCAGGTGGGGAGGGTCAAGGGGAGTGAGTTTCAGAGATCAGAGGGAGTCAGGAGGGGAGGGTCAGGGGGAGGGGCAGCTACGTAGCCAAAGGGATGAAGGAACAAGGACTGGTCAGGACGACCTCTTTACTTTTTATGTGAGTATAAATATAGGGTATTTACTTATCTATTTTGGCTGTGCTGCATGGCTTATAGAATCTTAGTTCCCTGACCAGTGATTGAACTCACACCTTAGGCATAAAAACGTGTGGAGTCCTAACCACTGGCTGTGCTGCTGGGCTCAGTCACTGAGTCGTGCCTGACTCTTTGTGACCATAGGCCACCAAGCTCCTCTGTCCTCGGGATTTCCCAGGCAAGAACTCCGGAATGGGTTGCCATTTCCTGCTCCAGGAGATCTTCCTGATCCAGGGATCGAACTCGGATCTCTTGCATCTCCTGCTTTGGCAAGCAGACTCTTTACCACTAGTCCACCTGGGAAGCCCCCTAACTACTGGACCACCAGAGAATCCACAAAATAGGGTATTTAAAATAGGACTTTTCCAGAAAACCCTAGGAGTATAATTTCCAGACTCAAATATTTCATTGTTTTGTTTACCAAGTATTGTTTACTCTGTAGAAAATAATTTTTTAAATGTTCACCAAAAAAGAGGACATCAGTGTCTGCAGTAATGAGCTTTCTTATTCTTACAAATAAAATCAGAAGTGGTCCTCAACATAGTCACCCAACTTAATTCAGCCCCACTCTGGGCTCTCCATGGTATTTTTCATCACTGGCTCAGTTTTACAGAGGGAACATCAGCATCACCTTCTGAAGTCTTTCAGAATTCAAATCTACACAAAGTTGTTAGGAGAGAGCAAGACAGGCGAATAATAGAGGAGTTTGGGGTAAATGATAAAATAAAAACAAAGTCCTATGATTATGTCCATAATAAAAAATTTATGTTATGAAATAAAGCTATGAGGAAGATACCCAGACCCACAGTTACAAATGTTAACTAAGTATTTAGCACCCGATCCATTTTTAAGTTTATTTCAGTTGTAGGCACTGAACTGCTTTTGCACTGTGGTATTGGAAAAGACTGCAAGGAGATCCAACCAGTTCATCCTAAAGGAAATCAGTCCTGAATATTCTTTGGAAGGATTTCAGCTGAAGCTGAAATTCCAATAATTTGGCCACTCAGTGAGGAGAGCTGACTCACTGGAAAAGACCCTGATGCTGGGAAAGATTGAAGGCAGGAGGAGAAGGGGATGAGAGAGGATGAGATGGTTGCATGGCATGAGTTTGAGTAGGCTCCAGGAGTTGGTAATGGACAGGTAAGCCTGGTGTGCTGCAGTTCATGGGGTTGCAAAGGGTCAGACACTACTGATCAACTGAACTGAACTGCTGCTGCTGCTGCTGCTAAGTCACTCCAGCCATGTCCGACTCTGTGCAACCCCATAAACAGCAGCCCACCAGGCTCCCCCATCCCTGGGATTCTCCAGGCAAGAACACTGGAGTGGGTTGCCATTTCCTTCTCCAATGCATGAAAGTGGAAAGTGAAAGTGAAGTCGCTCAGCCGTGTCCGACAGAGCTGAGACACTGGTAAATCATGACACAGAGCACAGCGGGCAGAGTTTCCATGGCCTGGCAGTGCCTCCCACTGTCCCTGGGACCCCAGCTGTCCTGTCTCTGTGGGCCTCGGATGCCACTCCATCTCATGAGCTGTTGGAATAAGGAGTGTTTCTCCACCCAATTGCCTGTTAGAATCCCCTAGGAAGATTTTACACATCAACACCCCTAGAAATTTCTAGTAGTAGGTCCTTGACATCAATATTTAAAAAAAAAAAAAACTCCCCAATGTATGGGTTAATAAAACAAATATTGTATTTTAACACATATACATGGAATCTGGGAAAAATGGTACAGTGAACCTATTTGCAAAGCAGAAATAGAGACACAGACATAGAGAACAAATGTACGGACATTAAGGAGGGGAAGAGGGAGTGGGATGAATTAAGAGATTGGGACTAACATATGTACACTACTACGTATAAAGTGAAAATGTTAGTTGCTCAGTTGTGTCTGACTCTCTGCGACCCCCATGGACTATAGCCGCCAGGCTCCTCTGTCCATGGAACTCTCCGGGCAAGAATAGTGGAGTGGGTTACTACTCCACTTCTCCAGGGCATCTTCCCCACCCAGGAGCAAATCCAGGTCTCCTGCATTGCAGGCAGAATCTTTACTGTATAAAATAGATAACTATTGGGGAACACGGTGGTGACCAATATGGGCAGGAAATTGAAGGAAGAGAGGGTATATGTGTATGTGTGGCTGATATACTTTCTTATGCAGTAGAAAACAACACGACATTGTAAAGCAACTAAATTCCAACAACGAAAAAAGAAAGAAGAAAAATCTCCCCAAGTGGTTCCAATGCATTGCCCAAGCTGCTCATTACTGGATGATCAAGATGATTTCTATATTCTCTTCTAAAAATCAGGTTTTTTTAAACCTAATTTCATGGGACACTTCTCCCATGTCTCTCATTCCAAAAAGAAAATCCGGAATAGCACAAGCTTCCTTTTGTTTCCAGGAAGCACACACAGGCAAAGACGCAGCAGTCAAGACCCAGGTTTAAGTACGCTCTCAGCATTGGGATGGTTTGGCTGATTTTAAGGAGAAATTCTCTATAGCTTCTGAAGGTGGGGTTGCTGTTTCCAGGTGCACTGAGAGGCCCGCAGGTGAGCAAGAAGGAAAGGAAGGCAATGGAGCCCCGGGCCAGCTCTCGCAACCGGCCGAGCCGTGGTGGCTCTCTGGCCACTAACCTTTCGCCAGTGGAGTGAGCCGTCCCTGAACACAATAGAAGCTCTGCCACTTTGAAGATAAGCTCACACAGCCTGCTTGAAACAATAATTTTGTACTTTCTTTCCTGTTTCTGGATTTATTTTAAGTATTAGTATAAAATGTCAGTGCAGCTGATAGCAGCCAGATCAGTTTGTATAAAACTCGACTGCCTGTTTGTGGTATATTATGGCTATATTTGACACAGGAAAGCACTTAATCATGCAGGCTATCAGCAGACCACACCCACCTTTGTGAGGACCCTCCGAGGCCATAAGATTTATCACTGTGAACTTGAACTGGATGGACAGGCCCTGATGGATAACACAGGCTACTTCTGAGAAGTTGGGGCTAGAAGGGTACCATCCACAACCCAAGGGCCAGAGGAGGTCAGGAGCACAGAGCCGTCTCCCACGGAGGGCCTGAGTGTCTCCCATCTATGCCCTGGCTCTCATCTCAGGCCGTTGAAATCTTCGAAGTGGAAATCTGATGTGGTGGCAATTGCAGCAACCTCCCAAAGCCCCATTTCACACCAAAATGGCTTTTTCTGAGGCTGCTAACCACAGTTTTCTCTGCACACCAGCTAATCAGTGAACAGTGAACCTGTTTACAGGAAAAGCCCAGCATCTCCATTGTTCACTAGCCTCTTTTCTAGTGGGTTATTCTGTTTGCATATTTGCAGGTCTCAGCTGTTGGGAGGCTGGCACTGCGGGGAAGGGGTGGTGGGGCCCCTTCTCTCCTTTTCACCAGTGGACACCTGAGGCCCATTAGAGAAGTAAGTGAGGGCTTCCCTGGCGGCTCAGTGGTAAGAATTCACCTGCCAATTCAGAAGACACAAGTTCAGTCCTTGGGTTGTGAAGATTCCACATGCCGTGCAGCAACTAAGCCCATGGGCCACAACGACTGAGCCTGCACTCTAGAGTCTGGGAGCCACACGTACTGAGCCCACATACCACAGCTATGAAGCCTGTGCACCCTAGAGCCTGTGCCCGGCAACAAAAGAAGCCCAGCACAGCAACCAGAGTAGTCCCTGCTCGCTGCAGCTAGAGAAAGGCCCACACAGCAACAAAGACTCAACAGTCAAAAATAAGCAAATAGAGAAAATTACTTTCTAAAGTGTGACTAATGCAACAGAGAAACTGAACCTTTATCAGCAAAAAGTAAGTGAGCTGACCATGGCGAGGTGTCCACAAGTCTCCGCAATCCAGAAACCCCAGCCCTAAATCCTTCTGCTCGCATGTGAAGCGCTCAGGCCATTCCATCTGGTGCTGGCATTTGCCCAGAGTCGAAAACTCTGAATTCCGCTCCTGGTGTCCCCCTTGGCAGTGCAGTGGCACAAGTCACCTGTGCTGTCTGTTTCCACCTCTGGGGGTGATGGTCCCCAGGTACCCAGTGTACTGGGATGTGCCCAGATGGGAACGTACATCGCAGAGGACTACTGTCGAATGGATGGGAAAATACTATTATGTTGTCATTAAATATTAATATTCTTAAATATCTGTTTGGAATTACACCCTGGGCCAGTCTTACCGCTCACAGCTCAGCTCTTCCAAGTTGCTTACCAAACCCCTCCCAGCCTCAGTTTCCTCATCTGTAAGGCAGCAACAGTAGAATCTTATAGCTTCTTTTTCTCATTATTATGGACATATTCTGACATATTTTTAATGGTAGATGGAGAGGGAGAATCAACTACAAAAATCCGTGCATCATCTAGGCCCAAACATCTTTTCTCTGATTTCCTCCAAACCAAGTCCCAGGCAGCAAGCCCTTTCCCAGTCTCCGGCTAATTAGGTTATGTTTTCTAACATCACCACTGTGCCATGTCACAACCAACAAAATCAACAACACTTCTTTATCATACAATATCTAGGCCACAGCCAATTTTCCCTGATTGTCTCAAAGATGTATTTTTACAGTTGGTTTATTCACTCAGAATGAGAGTAAGGTTCAAACGCTGAACATGGTTACTATATATCTTAAGCCACATTTATTCAGTAACAGTCTCCCACCAAGCCCCCCTCCCCCC
>SJYC01134519.1:0-11419 GCA_006408675.1 Madoqua kirkii
AGTGAACAGTGAACCTGTTTACAGGAAAAGCCCAGCATCTCCATTGTTCACTAGCCTCTTTTCTAGTGGGTTATTCTGTTTGCATATTTGCAGGTCTCAGCTGTTGGGAGGCTGGCACTGCGGGGAAGGGGTGGTGGGGCCCCTTCTCTCCTTTTCACCAGTGGACACCTGAGGCCCATTAGAGAAGTAAGTGAGGGCTTCCCTGGCGGCTCAGTGGTAAGAATTCACCTGCCAATTCAGAAGACACAAGTTCAGTCCTTGGGTTGTGAAGATTCCACATGCCGTGCAGCAACTAAGCCCATGGGCCACAACGACTGAGCCTGCACTCTAGAGTCTGGGAGCCACACGTACTGAGCCCACATACCACAGCTATGAAGCCTGTGCACCCTAGAGCCTGTGCCCGGCAACAAAAGAAGCCCAGACACAGCAACCAGAGTAGTCCCTGCTCGCTGCAGCTAGAGAAAGGCCCACACAGCAACGAAGACTCAACAGTCAAAAATAAGCAAATAGAGAAAATTACTTTCTAAAGTGTGACTAATGCAACAGAGAAACTGAACCTTTATCAGCAAAAAGTAAGTGAGCTGACCATGGCGAGGTGTCCACAAGTCTCTGCAATCCAGAAACCCCAGCCCTAAATCCTTCTGCTCGCATGTGAAGCGCTCAGGCCATTCCATCTGGTGCTGGCATTTGCCCAGAGTCGAAAACTCTGAATTCCGCTCCTGGTGTCCCCCTTGGCAGTGCAGTGGCACAAGTCACCTGTGCTGTCTGTTTCCACCTCTGGGGGTGATGGTCCCCAGGTACCCAGTGTACTGGGATGTGCCCAGATGGGAACGTACATCGCAGAGGACTACTGTCGAATGGATGGGAAAATACTATTATGTTGTCATTAAATATTAATATTCTTAAATATCTGTTTGGAATTACACCCTGGGCCAGTCTTACCGCTCACAGCTCAGCTCTTCCAAGTTGCTTACCAAACCCCTCCCAGCCTCAGTTTCCTCATCTGTAAGGCAGCAACAGTAGAATCTTATAGCTTCTTTTTCTCATTATTATGGACATATTCTGACATATTTTTAATGGTAGATGGAGAGGGAGAATCAACTACAAAAATCCGTGCATCATCTAGGCCCAAACATCTTTTCTCTGATTTCCTCCAAACCAAGTCCCAGGCAGCAAGCCCTTTCCCAGTCTCCGGCTAATTAGGTTATGTTTTCTAACATCACCACTGTGCCATGTCACAACCAACAAAATCAACAACACTTCTTTATCATACAATATCTAGGCCACAGCCAATTTTCCCTGATTGTCTCAAAGATGTATTTTTACAGTTGGTTTATTCACTCAGAATGAGAGTAAGGTTCAAACGCTGAACATGGTTACTATATATCTTAAGCCACATTTATTCAGTAACAGTCTCCCACCAAGCCCCCCTCCCCCCAAACCCTCCCCCCACCTTAAATCACAGTATAATTATGTTGGAAAAATTGTATCATTTGTCTCCTGGAATGTTGCACATTCTGGATGAGGTTGATTGCTTCTTTCTACTGATATCTGACTCTCTCTACCCCATCCTTAGTACAGATGTCCTGGTAGGTTTATGGGAAGGTTTACATGAGTTGATACCTATAAAATAGAGTGATATTCATTTGTAAAGGCTGCTGCAACAAAGTATCACAAACTGGGTGACTTAAACAACAGACCTTTATTCTATCACAGTTCTGGAGGCCAGAAGTCTCTCTTTGGCTCCTAGTTGCCATTTCTCCCTGTGTCTCTTTACCTCCTCACCCTTGTATTTGATTCTGTCTCCAAATTTCCCTTTCCTAAAAGGACGCCAGTCATATCAGGTTGGGACCTACCTCAGTGACCTCATCTCAGTTAACCACACCTGCAACAATTGATTGCCCAATAAGGTCACATCCTGGGGTGCTGAGGGTCAAGACTTGAATATACCCGTTTTGTGGGGACACAGTTCAACCCATAAGAGCACAAATGCGTGGCACATGGTAAAATTTCTATAAATATGAGCTACATTGTCAATAATTCCATCATGACCATGTTATATTGTTACTTATTTAAGGATTCAGTGAGTCAATTCATGTAAAACATTGAACACAATACCTAGCCAGTAGTGAAATTTCTATAAATATTAGCTACGAAGTTGTAATGTGTTACAACGTTACTTATTTAGTGATTGTTTCTGTACTAATGTATATTCATGTTAGAGTATTTCTTATTTAGTAATTTTAATACTAATTTAAATTTACTCTTGTTGTTCAATCGCTCAGTCGTGTTAGCCTGTTTTCAATCCCATGGACTGCAGCATACCAGGCTTCCCTGTCCTTCACTGTCTCCTGGAGTATTCTCAGACTCATGTCCATTGAGTCAGTGATGCCATCCAACCATCTTATAAGACTCAGTAAGAATGAGCCTCAGGCCAAATCAGTTTTACTAGGTAGGGGATAGGAAAAGGTCTGCCACTTGGGAGAGAAGAGGGTAAAGGGGAGCCCATGGCCACCAGAGCAGCCAGAAGCCCCCACTGGGGAAGGTCAAGTCCTGCTCTCCTGTGTCACTGGCCATACCATTTCTAGACACGCTGCTTCTTCAGACTGAAGTTTCCTTCCCTCCGAAGTGAGCAAACATTTGATATTCTCCAAGACTCTTTCACTTTTGCTATTTCTAGGTTCTATAAAGAAAAGGATGGAAAAGGGCATAGCAGACAACTTCACTTATAGCATTAAGAAAGCTATTTCTCTCTGTTTATAGCATCATCAAAAAATTTATCATTTATTAGGCATCCATGTTTATGACCAACCTAGATAGCATACTGAAAAGCAGAGACATTACTTTGCTGACTAAGGTCCATCTAGTCAAGGCTATGGTTTTTCCAGTGGTCATGTATGGATGTGAGAGTTGGACTGTGAAGAAGGCTGAGCACCAAAGAATTGATGCTTTTGAACTGTGGTGTGGGAGAAGACTCTTGAGAGTCCGTTGGACTGCAAAGAGATCCAACCAGTCCATTCTGAAGGAGATCAGCCCTGGGATTTCTTTGGAGGGAATAATGCTAAAGCTGAAACTCCAGTACTTTGGCCACCTCATGCAAAGAGTTGACTCATTGGAAAAGACTCTGATGCTGGGAAGGATTGGGGGCAGGAGGAGAAGGGGACGACAGAGGATGAGATGGCTGGATGGCATCACAGACTCGATGGACGTGAATCTGAGTGAACTCCGGGAGTTGGTGATGGACAGGGAGGCCTGGTGTGCTGCGATTCATGGGGTTGCAAAGAGTCGGACACAGCTGAGCAACTGAACTGAACTAAACCATGGTTAAAGGCTTCCCTGGTGGCTCAGTGGTAAATAATCTGCCTGCTAATACAGAAAACATGGGTTTGATCCCTGGGTTGGGAAGATCCCCTGGAGGAGGAAATGGCAACCCATTCCAGGATTCTTGCCTGGGAAATCCCATGGACAGAGGAACCTGGCAGACTGCTGTTCATAGGGTTGCAAAAAATTGGACATGACTTAGCAACTAAACAACAATAGTCATGCTTAAAATGCCCCATTAAAAAACTGGTTTTTTTTGTTTTGTTTTTTTTGTTGTTTTTTTGTGTGTGTGTGTGAAACTGGTCAAGTAAAAGGTTAGCCTCCTTTTGTAAGACAATCTTTTTCACTTTGGTTGATCATTAGTTGTTTTTTGTTTTCTATCTCATGGACCATTTTTATTTTCTTTTTATAAGTGAATTTTATTTGCTCTCAGTGTTGTAGTTATTTCTTTCTCATTTTTAAGCCTCTAACTACTTTCTTTTTTAACTTTTAAAAAGTTTATTCTATAATATAGTATAGTCAGTTTACAATGTTGCATTAATTTCAGGTGTATAGCCAAGTGATTCAGTTACACATATACATATATCCATTCTTTTTCAGATTCTTTTCTCATATAAGTTATTACAGAGTATTGAGTAGAGTTTCCTCTATAGAGGAAGTGCTTGTTGATTATCTAGTTTGTATATCAACTAGCTGCTTTCTTTGTCTTCCTTATTCATTTTTTTGTCACTAAGCTCTCTTTCCTGATCTGTGTTCTCTTTTATTCCCCTCCTTGGTACGTTTTCTTTCTTCTCCCACTCATTTCTTCCTTCGCCAGTCTGGAGAAAAGAGTCCAAATTTCTTGATACAAAGATAGAATCCCAGCATTCCAGTGAGAGCTCATCCTAAAAAATCTTACTTTTTTCAGATGAGACCAATAACCAAGAAAGCTGCTGCTGAGGAGAAAGAAGCAGGACTCAGCGTAGAACTGCATAGTTCTTCACACTTTACACAAGGCTCCGCCTCACACCCCATAGAAAGCCACTGTCCCTGCTGGATAACCCTACCCAGGGACAACTCTCCCAGGGAGCTCAGATCCACTGCCAGGAGCCTGTTGGGAAGAACAGTGGGCAGGCGTGATGCTCAGCCAGGAGGGAGCCTGTTATGCAGCCAAAACACAGACTTTGAGACACTGGCATTGTGAGAAGAGTGAGGATTCATGTCTGGATCATCAGAAATGATCACTCATTGAAAAGCAATCTGGAATCGACCGAGGGCTCTCAACAGCTTCTCGTAGGTGTACCCACAGCAAGGGGGACTCAGGGAGCAGCTGTGTGGGTATGTGGGGAGAAGCGGGCAATGGGAGCTGCCTAGACCAGGAGCCAGCATCCAGGGGTCTGTCCATCATGATAGGTCCTTCATTTTCTGTCCCCACCCATCCACCAGGCAACATGTTCCTCCTGGTTTTGCTTCCCTAACAGACTTTTCTCCTGAAAAACACAGTTCCTGTTAGAAAAAAAACACACGACTTTCTGTCTCAGACCAATTTAACTTGGTTGGACAGTACAAGCCAGTTTTCCCCTAAAATCCGATTACCCTGGATAAACTGAGAGGCCAAAGTAATACAACCACAGGTCAGCAACACTTGGGACTCGAGGAATAACGATAAGGAAGGAGTCAAAGTCCGTTTCAAACGTGTAAGTCAGAGTGTGCATCAGGGTGACACACCACAAGCACAAGGAGGTGGAATCACGCGTAACAGCCTGCAGCCTGGCCTCCCCACCGGCCGTCTCTACCACCACGTCAGGGCCAAGGGTCCCTCGGACGCCGCCGGGAGCCTCAGGGCCGTATCCCACATCCATGTTTGTTCAACAATGACATGTCAAGTGCTCACTACATGCATGACCCTGAGAACGTGCTACACAGTCTCACAAGGATGAAGCACACAGGGCCGAGTGTGCAATATAAGACACTTGCAAGTGACTACAAGTGCAAATGTATTGGTTATTTGTACCATGATGCTGTTGGCAGCAAATACTAGAAAATTACAGCTTCTCATTTGGTTTAATGAATAAAATAATTGTATTATCTCACTGGGGCCTCCCTGGTGGCTCAGACAGTAAAGCACCTACCTGCAATGCAAGAGACCCGAGTTTGATTCTGGGGTCAGGAAGTTCCCCTGAAGAAGGGAATGGTGACCCACTCCAGTATTCTTGCCTGAAGAATTCCATGGACAGAGGAGCCTGGTGGGCTACAGTCCGTGGGGTCGAAAAGAGTTGGACACAACTGGACGACTGACATGCACGCATTATCTCACTAAGAAGTCTAGAAATAGGGTGCCTGTACATTGGTTAACGCAACAGCCAAGATGTCCTCCTGGACTAGGGTCTCTCCTTTTCCTTGGCTGCCCGGGACACTGGCCTTATCCCGGGGCTGTCCCCTCACGGACACTGGAGGACAACACATGACACATCAGATGAAAGACCAGGGCCCAGTGTGTCCAAGTGTCAGGGCTTCATTTTTACGGTCAATCATCTTTGGATCCACCCCTCCCCCACCCAATGTTTCACTTCTCAGAATTCTCAGAATTATGTCACCAGCCAGACAAATATTAACTTGAGCACCTGGACCAATCAACACTCAACACTCCAGACCTAAGGAAGGAGCCCAGGACGCAAGACAGTGAGACAAAATCTGGACTCTGTTATCAAGGGGGAAAAGGGGGTGGGGGCTGTCAGGTGGACATTTATGGAAACACGCGCCTGGTCACTGGAAAGTTTACTTGAAGCTGTTCAGCCCCATCCCACAGACAGATCTAAACCTGGACTTCAAGGAATCTGAGAGTCTCTCACTGCTTTGCAGGAGAAAGGAAAACACCATGTCTCCCAGAACTGAGGTGCCGGGAGCCTCAGGGCCGTATCCCACATCCATGTTTGTTCAACAATGACATGTCAAGTGCTCACTACATGCATGACCCTGAGAACGTGCTACACAGTCTCACAAGGATGAAGCACACAGGGCCGAGTGTGCAATATAAGACACTTGCAAGTGACTACAAGTGCAAATGTATTGGTTATTTGTACCATGATGCTGTTGGCAGCAAATACTAGAAAATTACAGCTTCTCATTTGGTTTAATGAATAAAATAATTGTATTATCTCACTGGGGCCTCCCTGGTGGCTCAGACAGTAAAGCACCTACCTGCAATGCAAGAGACCCAAGTTTGATTCTGGGGTCAGGAAGTTCCCCTGAAGAAGGGAATGGTGACCCACTCCAGTATTCTTGCCTGAAGAATTCCATGGACAGAGGAGCCTGGTGGGCTACAGTCCGTGGGGTCGAAAAGAGTTGGACACAACTGGACGACTGACATGCACGCATTATCTCACTAAGAAGTCTAGAAATAGGGTGCCTGTACATTGGTTAACGCAACAGCCAAGATGTCCTCCTGGACTAGGGTCTCTCCTTTTCCTTGGCTGCCCGGGACACTGGCCTTATCCCGGGGCTGTCCCCTCACGGACACTGGAGGACAACACATGACACATCAGATGAAAGACCAGGGCCCAGTGTGTCCAAGTGTCAGGGCTTCATTTCTACGGTCAATCATCTTTGGATCCACCCCTCCCCCACCCAATGTTTCACTTCTCAGAATTCTCAGAATTATGTCACCAGCCAGACAAATATTAACTTGAGCACCTGGACCAATCAACACTCAACACTCCAGACCTAAGGAAGGAGCCCAGGACGCAAGACAGTGAGACAAAATCTGGACTCTGTTATCAAGGGGGAAAAGGGGGTGGGGGCTGTCAGGTGGACATTTATGGAAACACGCGCCTGGTCACTGGAAAGTTTACTTGAAGCTGTTCAGCCCCATCCCACAGACAGATCTAAACCTGGACTTCAAGGAATCTGAGAGTCTCTCACTGCTTTGCAGGAGAAAGGAAAACACCATGTCTCCCAGAACTGAGGCCAGAGCTGGGGTCGACACGGCTGTGCCTCCTCGCAGCCCTACTGTGCACCGGAGCCCGTGTGCAGGTCTGCGCCGAGCATCCCACACCCGTCAGTTCCCGTGCTTCCTCCCAAGTCCTGCCGAGGGAATGTCTTATCCCCGCTTACACTGACTAAAGGAGACAAAACCAAAACCTTTGCTTCGAGGAAGTGAAGACATTTGGAGTCACACAGCTGAGAGGTGACACAGGCGAGGGTCAGCCCCGCTTCTGGTCCCCACCGCTACTGCATCTTGTTGAGGTGACCGGGGGTGGGGGGAGCACAGCTGCATGCCCCTCACAGGCTCTCGCTGTCTCGAAACCTGGGGCTTGGGGCTGGGTGGAGACAAGCCTCGGGGGCTTGTCCAGGGGGCTTGCTGGTTGTCTGAGGGCCAGCTGGGAAGCTGAGAACTACAGAGATAAGGCTTTCCTCCTCTCTCTCCCAGGAAAGAGAGCTCATCACCCTGGTGGCTCAGCAGTAGAGAATCCACCTACAATGCAGGAGACCTGGGTTCAGTCCTGGAGTCAGGAAGATCCCCTGGAGGAAGGCATGGCTACTCACTCCAGTATTCTTGCCTGGAGGATCCCATGGACAGAGGAGCATGGTGGGCTACAGTCCATGGGGTTGTAGAGGCAGACATGACCTAGTGAATAAACAACAAACAACATCGCTGTGGATGGTCACAGGAAAAGGAGAGCTGCCTCCTGAGAGGACCGGACGTGTACCCTAGAGCCACACCATCCCATCAGACTTCTCTCCAGGAAATCTGGGACGCCCTCTGCCTCCACCCCAGTCCCCAGTGACACACGTGTGCTATGCTTCACTGTGCACAGGGTGTCCCCCACATGCCACCTCATCTGATACCAGAAATGAGACAGCCCAGACCAGCACCATCCCAGAGCACTTCCCATGATGGTGAGGAGGTTCCAGATCTGCCTGCCCGAGGCAGGAGCAGCAAGCTCCTTGGAGCTGGTGAGCATGTGAGCTGTGTCTCCGTGATGGAGGAACTGCCTCTTTAGCAGTAACTAATTTTAGTTTAAATTTAGAGAGCCGCATCTGGCTGGCGGCTGCGGGGTGAGCCCTGCAGGTGCGGGCGTGGCATGACTGCTCAGGCTCACTGCTCTAGTAAGCTCCACTCCTCCATTTGTGGTAACCGGTTGCAACCAGAATTCCTCCCCAGTTCCTCGAGTTAATCATCAACCTGATCTCAATGTTGGAAATTAAATTGTGACAAAAACTTCTCAAGTATGAGTTCAATAAGGGGAAGGGACCAAGAATAGTTGACAAAAACTTTCCCTTATGTCAGGGAGGTCTGAATTTGTTGGGCAATAGTATATATATATATATATATAATCAGGGCAAATATGTATATACATATATAATCATATAATGATATATATATATATGTATAGTCCCCTCGTTTGCATGAAGTTTTCCACTCAGGTTCTGGGTAATAGGATGAGCTGCTGAAGCCAGTAATGCAATACCCCAAGAAAATCTACTGATGAAGGGGTATGGCCATAGCTGTCTTTCCCCTCCTGGGAGAAAAAAACAGAACCTAAGCCTCTCCTGTGAGTGGCTCGTGTGACCATCACTTCTAGAAAGTTCTAGGCACAAAACAGAAATCATTATCTGACAGTAGTCCTGCTTGTCAACCCTGGTCAGGCCTGTGGAGGGGACCTGGGGACCGGAGGACAGGAAGGGAGAGGCTGCATCAGTGAAGTGTCGTGCTTGAACAGAAAAGAGGCGCAAGGGTGAGAGCCTGCCCCGCGCCTACCCAGGAAGATTTTTCTTGCCTTGTGAGATTGTGGGTGTAGCTCCCTGTTAACCTGGACAAACCCTCCATCCTGCAGCGTGTTCTTCCAGGGCCCTGGAAGGTCACAGATGGCGTTTCTCTGACTGGCTCTCTGCCCACTAAAGGATCTTGGAAATGCTTGAGAAGAGCTGCCAATGACAACATCCCCACCCAACCCCCACCCACGGCCAATGGCCTCGGCCTCACTGCTGCGTGAGGCTGAGGCCCATGGGCGTCTCTGGCGTCTCTCCACCGCCCGCCTTCCTGGATAGAGAGAGGGGCAGCTCAGCTGGGCAGGTGACTCTCACCTCCACCCGGATCGAGTCCCATGGAGTCAGACACTTCATTTCATCATCATTATTAATAGCTGGGTGTGGGGATGTTTCCTGGAGCGCACGATAAGAACCACAAGGAATCAGGAGGAAACGAAGCCATGACTCAGCACTTTCCCCCTCCCATCCAAGGGCTGGGGAGAATTTCCTGTTCGACCTGAGGATATCTGGGGGGTCTGGGACGACTGCCCAGTGTCTGCTTGGAGATCTAACACTGAGAGGGGTAGGGTGGGCAGCCGCTGAGATTTGGAAAAATGGCAGCTAGCCTGTGAGGGTCACCCTCCAGCCCTTGGGCCTGAGGCCTGTGAGCCGAATCGCCTCCCTCAGTTCATCCCTGTGCCAGCTTCTCTTTCCTGCACTCCAACCCGTCTGTCAAAGGGTGGGAACCTGACATATACAGGATTTTGTTCAAGGTCTCTTTGTAAATATAGAGGTATATCAGATTAGCCTCTTTACCTCCCCATGAAGTAAGAAAATATTAACCTGTTTTGTGGGTGTCCCAGGTGGCTCAATGGCAAAGAATCCACCTGCTAATGCAGAATATATGGGTTCTATCCCTAGGTCAGGAAGATCCCCTGGAGCAGGAAATGGCAACCCACTCCAGTATTCTTGCCTGGAGAATTCCACAGACAGAAGAACCTGGTGGACTACAGTCCAGGGGGTCACAAAGAGTCGGACATGACTGAGCGACTGACACTTTCACTTTAAGGTTCAACAAGGTCATGAAAGTGGGGCCCTCATCCAATAAAACTGAAGTTCTTAGAGAAGAGGATATGCCCCCGGAGATCTCTCTCCTTCCATGGCCACAGAGGAGAAGACTTCATCTTGAGCCAGGACGTTGTCCTCACCAGAATCCTCTCTCTAGGCAGCGTGACTTCAGACGTCCAGCCTCCAGCACCATGAGAAGATGTTCAGCCCCTGTTGAAGCCGCCCAGTCTGCTGGGGCCACCCTTGCAGACTCAGACACCCAGCTTGGGGCTTTGAGAACTTTCTCTTAAAAACTCTCCACGTTAACACTCAGAAAAATGCCATGCCCTGAAACTATGCCCCACCGCATCTTCCTTGCCACTGACCTGCCTCACCAGCACGGCCGGGACACAAGACACACGGCAATTTCCCAGAGACACCAAAAAAACTTAATTAAGATAAATGCCATCTTATCGAAATATTCTTTCAGTGAGTGAGTGTTGCATGCTCAGTTGTGTCCGACTCTTTGCCACTACATGGATTGTAGCCTACCAGACTCCTCTATCCATGGGATTCTCCCAGCAAGAATACTGGAGTGGGTGCCATTTCCTTCTTCAATTCTTTAAATAAATAAAAATGAATACCAACCATTCCATGAGGCTTTGGCCCCTTTTGTTCAGCCCACAGCTAGCCAGGGGCTCTTCAGGGTAAGTGGAACCCCTGTGCAGGAACCCCAGATTCCACTCTAGATATGAAGGAACAATCACTCTTCCCAGGACAGATGGTTGTTTTTAAGTTGTTACTGATAATCAGCACCTCTGGGCTGACCACTGGTGTCTCCCAGACTTGATCCTGGGTGCAGCATACTCAATGATGAACAAGGAGGTGGGAGCTGCCGTCTGACAGGGGCAGAAGCAGGTGAGGGGCAGTAACAGTCCATGGGGCTTGGCACAGGCAGCCATCTGCCAAGAAGAGAGGCCAGCAGATGCAGGAGGAAGGCACCAAAGTCTGACCGAAGGCATCAGGAATGGCACCTGGGCAGGTGATATCTTAGTTTACCAAACACAGGGGCAAGGTAACATGAGCGTGTGCTGCACAGCAGCTGCTGTTCACTGAATATTCATATTAGTTGACAAATGGCAAACATCACGGCCCGGAAAACTAAGGCTGTCCTACAGGAAATCTGTGCTTTTTTCTCGTACACTCCCATCTAATCCATCAACAAATTCTGGTGGTTTCACCTTCAAAACACACAATCCAACCACCTTTTGACAAGTTCAGAGACCTCCCCCCCACCCCCTACCCCCCGGCTAAGCCCCTA
>SJYC01134521.1:0-27647 GCA_006408675.1 Madoqua kirkii
GGGGGGGGGGGGGCAGTGTGGGTGCGGGAGGCCCAGAGTGGCCACTCCATCTTGTCTCATCACCTCCTTCCCTCCCTTCCTCCCTGCACATCAGTTATGCTAAAAACAAACTGGGATAGAATTTACCCCCATGTAAAAAGGTCACCCATATAAAATACACCATTCTATAGTATGAGAATATTCACAGAGATGCACACTGTCTCCACGTTCTGAGTTTAGCATAATGACACCACTCCAAATGGCAAGACCCATGAGCAGCCATTTCTCCAACCACCCCTGACTCCAGCCTGAGAAAACTGCTAATCTGCTTTTTGTCTCTCGCTCTGCTTGTTCCCGACAGTCCACACAAACGGGATCACATGGTATGTGGTCTTTTCGCCCAGCTTCCTTCATGCAGCTCAGTGTGTTCGTGGCTCCTCCGTGGCGTACGGCATGTCAGCAGGTCATCCTGCTTTACGGCCAAATAACACCTGTCATGCACCACACATGGGTGCACCCCTTGGTGTGTGTCTATTCACTATTTAATGGACACTTGGGTTGTTCCATGTTTCAACTATGATGAACAAAGCTGCTAAGCACATTTATGTACAAGTTTATGTGTGGTTGTATGTCATCAATTTTCTTGGGCACATACAAGATCTACGTTTAACATCTTGATGAACTGCCAAACTACTTTTCTTACCCACTGCACCAGTTTACATTCTCATCTGCATTCTAGGAGGGTTCCACTTTTTCCACCTCTTGGCCAACATTCACTAGTGATTTTTTTTTATTATACTTATCCTAGTGGGTTTGAAGTGGTATTTCTTTGTGCTTTCGATTTATGTTTCCCTAAATTCCAGAAAGACATCTAATTCTGCTTCATTGACTACGCTAAAGTCTAACTGTATAGATCCCAACAAACTGGAAAATTCTTCACAAGATGGGAATACCAGACCTGAGAAATCTGTATGCAGGTCAGAGACAACAATTACAACTGGACATGGAACAACAGACTGGTTCCAAATTGGGAAAGGAGTACATCAAGCCTGCTGTATGTTGTCACCTTGCTTATTTAACTTATATGCAGAGTACATCATGCAAACTGCCAGGCTGGATAAAGCACAAGATGGTATCAAGATTACAGGGAGAAATATCAATAACCTCAGATGTGCAGATGACACCACCCTTATGGCAGAAAGAGAAGCAGAACCAAAGGGCTTCTTGATGAAAATGAAAGAGGAGAGTGAAAAAGCTCGCTTAAAACGCATCATTCAGAAAATGAAGATTATGCAGTCCCATCATTTCATGGCAAATAGATGGAGAAACAATGGAAACAGCGAGAAGCTTTATTTTCTTGGGCTTCAAAATCACTGCAGATGATGACTGCAGTCTTGAAATTAAAAGATGCTTACTCCTTGGATGAAAAGCTATGATAAACTTAGACAGCATATTAAAAAGCAGAGACATTACTTTACCAACAAAGATCTGTCTAGCGGTGTGGAGACTCTTAAAAAACTAGGAATAAAACCACCATATGACCTGGCATCCCACTCCTAGGCATACATCTTGAGGAAATCAAAACTGAAAAGACACATGTACCCCAATGTTTACTGCAGCTCTGTTTACGATAGCTAGAACATGGAAGCAACCAAGATGTCCATTGACAGATGGAATATGACTCAGCCATAAAAAGGAATGCATTTGAATCTATTCTAATGAGATGAATGAAACTAGAGCCCATTATACAGAATGAAGTCAGTCAGAAAGAAAAATATAAATGTCATATACTGACATATATATATGGAATCTGAAGAGATGGCACTGATGAACTAATTTTCAGGGTGGCAGTGGAGAAAGAGACATAGAGAACAGACCTATGGACAAGGTGGGAGGAGAGAGGGAAGAAGGGGAGATGTATGGAGAGAGTAACATAGAAATTAACAATACCATGTGTTAAAACAGAAAGCCAATGGGAATTTGCTGTATGACTCGGGGAACTCAAACAGGGGCTCTTCGACAGGCCGAAGGGTGGGGTGGGGAAGGAGTTGGGAGGGAGTTCTGGGAGGGAGGGGACATGGATGTACCTATGGCTGATGCTTGTTGATGTATGACAGAAAACCACAAAATTCTGTAAAGCAATTATCCTTCAATTAAAAATTAAAAAAAGTCTGTCTAGTCAAAGCTATGGTTTTTCTAGTAATCATGTATGGATATGAGAGTTGGACAATAAAGAAAGCTGAGCACTGAAGAACTGATACTTTTGAACTGTGGTATTGGAGAAAACTGTTGAGAGTCCCTTGGACTGCAAGGAGATCCAATCAGTCCATCCTAAAGGATATCAGTTCTGAATATTCATTGGAAGGACTGATGCTGAAGCTGAAACTCCAATATTTTGGCTACCTGATGCAAAGAACTGATTCATTGGAAGACCCTGATTCTGGGAAAGATTGAAGGCAGGAGGAGAAGAGGATGACAGAGGATGAGATGACTGGATGGCATCATTGACTCAATGGACGTGAATTTAGGCAAGTGCCAGGAGTTGGTGATGGACAGGGAAGACTGGCATGCTGCAGTCCATGGGGTCTTAAAGAGTTGGATATGACTGAGCTACTGAACTGAACTGAATAAAATGCCAATGATGTTGAGCATATTTTCATGTGTTTATTGGCCATTTGCATATCATCTCTAGAGAAACAGCTATTCATATCCCTTGCCACCTTAAAAACTATGTAACTTGTCTCTTTGTTGATGTGAAGAGCTATTTTTATATTCTGGGTACTGGTTTCTTATCAGATACATGATTTCTAAATGTTTTCTCCCATTTTGTGGGTTGTTTTTTCACTTTCTTGATAAATTATCTGTAGCACAAAAAGTTTAAATGGTGATCTAGTCCAATTTACCTATTTTTTTCTTTGATTGCTTGTGCATTTTGGGTCACATCTAAATGGACATTAGCTAACCCAAGGTCACAGAAATTTACTCATGTTTTCTTCTAAAGATATAATTGCTTTAGTCTTGACACTTAGGTTTATGATGTATTGTGACTTCGTTTTGTATGTGACATAAGAAAGAGGTTAGCGTTCACTCTTCTACATGTGGATAGCCCTTCTCCAGGTACCATGTGTGGGAAAAGACCTTTCTCACTCTATGGAACTCTTTTGTCAGTTTTAAGCAAAAATAATTCTGTTTTGCTCTGACCACAGCCTGAGCAGAGGGCAATGAGACCAATCACGTTCCTGAATTTCCAGTACCGGGTAAGTTGTGAGACAAACCTCAGCCAAATGCATTTGTTAACTAAACAAATACAAGAAGCGCACTTAACCTTGCTGAACTACCTGAGAGCTTGAACCACTTCTGTTTGCTATAAATACTCAGCACTGTGGAGGAGGCCGTGTTTCTATTGAAACTCGATCCTGGAGTATTTGTCTGAGAAGCAGGGGGACTGATTTTCTGTTTTACCCATGACCCCTCCCAATAAATGCATTTATTAATTTCCATGAATTGTTGTGGCTGCTGGGAGGTGTAGAGCAGCCGCCAGTGGGGGCCCAAAATCCCAGGCTGCCAGCTGAAGGCCACATAGACAGTGGACTTGCTCCTTCTCCACCCACCATGGTCTCGGTCCCTCTGGTTCACGTCCAGTTCTTGCCTGACCTTGGTGTTCCATCTGACTGCAGAGAATCATGGGCACATTCAAGTTCTCCAGGCCAGTCCTCTGATAGCTCCTCAAAAACATCAAATGAAACCTCAGCCTTCAAAGTGGACCAACTCAAGCTACTTGGCCAGCTGTGTGTGCTTAGCGGCTCAGTTGTGTCTGGTTTTATGAGACCCTGTGGAATGCAGCACGGCTGGCTTCCTTGTCCTTTACCATCTCCCGGAGTTTGCTCATACTCATGTCCACTGAGTTGCTGATGACATCCAACCATCTCATTCTCTGTCATCCCCTTCTTCTCCTGCCCTTCATCTTTCCCAGCATCAGGGTCTTTTCCAGTGAGTTGGCTCTTCGCTTCAGCTGGCCAAAGTATTGGAGCTTTAGGTGAGGTGAAGTCGCTCAGTCGTGTCTGACTCTGTGACCCTGTGGACTGTAGCCTACTAGGCTTCTCCATCCATGGGATTCTCCAGGCAAGAATACTGGAGTGGGTTGCCATTTCCTTCTCCAGGAGATCTTCCCGACCCAGGGATCGAACCTGGGTTTCCCGAATTGGAGGCAGACACTTTAGCCTCTGAGCCACCAGGGAATATTGGAGCTTTAGCTTTCCAGTGTATATTCAGGGTTGATTTTCTTTAGTATTGACTGATTGATCTCCTTGCTTCCCAAGAAACTCTGAAGAGTCTTCTCCGGCACCGTAGCTCTAAAGCGTCAATTCTTTGGTGCTCAGAAGCTGAGGCCCAGAGAACCCAGGGGCTGGCCTGTGTCACACAGGGAACTGAGGTTTTAGAGAAGGATTGTAAACTTTTGGTGCATCTTAATGTTCTGGGTCAAAAATCACTGATCCGAGACAGTTTTCCAGTCAAAACTGATGCTTCCAGCATGCCACTGTCCCACCCAAACGATGAAGGTGAGATTTGGATAATCAACGTCAAATTAATTGGGTAAAAGATGGAGGAGGGGGATGGGCAGTCACTGCAGCCTCAACAAACCAAATCTAAATCTGATTCCCCACAGCACGGCTGAACAGAAAGGGCCTCCTCTGGTACACTTTTCTCCACGTGAGATGTGTAACAATGAGAGGTCAGCTGACCTGGGTTCCTGGGATTATGTTGAGATTGTACAAAGAGCCTCCCAGTCTGTGTCTTGCAGGGCCCAGGTGCTGGCCACCCCTGGACGCGGGTCCCCAGACCTCACTGTCCACTGCAGCAATTATGCTGTCTCTCTGCAGCTGCAGTCGGAAGAGTGCTTTGTGGACCACCAGGCATTTCCTGTGATAGAATATCAGAACGCCAGCGGTGGCTGGGAGGAGGTGACCTCACAGGGCAAAAGTTCCCTTTCTACAATAAACATTCTCAGCGTGGCCATGTCAGAGACTTCCTACACAGACCCCACACCTACGAGCCACTTGTCATCGTGACACCGGAGAGCTGGAGAAAGAAACACAACCGTTTCCAGCAGACTCCCTTTCTGGAAAGGGAACTGGCCTCTGGGTTCTGAGTACATGAGCATCATCCTGAAAACCGGCCAACTTACAAAACAGAAAGAGACTCAACAAACGTAGGGAACGAACTCACAGTTGCTGGGGCGGGGGTGGGGGTGTGTGAAGGAGTAGTTAGGGTGTTTGGGATGGACCTGTACACACTGCTGTATTTACAATGGATACCAAAAAGGACGTACCACACAGCACAGGGAACTCTGCTCAGTGTTATACGGCAGCCTGGATGGGAGGGGGCTTTAGGGGAGAATGGATACGTATGTATATGTATGCCTGAGCCCCTTAGCTGTTCATCTGAAACTGTCACAACATTGTTATAAGAGAACTTAGGAGTTCTACAAAGCAAACAGTCAGTGGTTCATAGGCGAGGGATAGAGGCCTGAAAACCTATGACCCTAACGCCCTTTAGCATCTTGAGAGGAGAGGATAAGGGGTGTTTGCTGTGCCCCATGGAGAGCCTGGGAGCATTGTCGGGGGTAACCAAGGCCATTGACCCCAAGGCTTTATGTCCCCAGCAGCCGCCATGCAGAAGAGAGTCACTGAAAAAAGAGGTCAGGGCCGTGAGATGATGCGTCGTCAAACTCGGTGTCCAGGGAAGATACGCCACGGGGGATGGCAGTCCAGGGAACGGGAGCTGGCACGCTCCCCCCAGCCTTCTCCCCAGACCCGCACATCTACCACCAGTGGAGACAGCACCGCAGGCCAGAGGATGATGTTCTCGTCTCTCTTTCAAAGACCTCTCTCTCTGCTTGACTCTGCCTGTGTGTCTGAACAGAGTCCCGGGTCCTCACCCGCAACATCTCCCACTTAGGGGCTGCACGTGTCCCCACTGGCAAATAAGGAGCATCGTTGTGGACTGACCAGTGTGCCAGCTGGAGAGCAGATAAACCTGTCAGAGCTGGAGGCTAATTTCAACCCTTCCAAGGGTCTTGTGAGGAGCCACGTCCTTAGTGAGAACCCCTGAGAACACACCCACCTGCCCACTCTCCAGCTTGGAGCTTGGACCCTGACTTTCATCTGCTTCCATTGAGTGATGCTTCCCACTCATATGACCATCCCCTCAGTAGCTTCCATCCTTCTTGTAAAACAGGATGCAACGGTCTGACTAAGCTTGTGTTCTCCTAGGCTCTGTGGCTCCTACCTTCTCTCTCTCTTTCTCCCACACAGAGACGCACATGTCTAGAGTTCTCCCATCTTTCTTTAAGAAGGTGACCACAGCTGGGTTTTGCTGGAGGCAGGATGGTCACCTGTTCTCACCCATGTCCTGAGCTCCACTCCTAAGCATCCCCAGGCCCACGTCCCTCAGGTCAAGTAGGAAGCAAGTGTGACCAGTGGCAAACCCTGCACAAATCTTTAGTGTGTGCATCTGACTCTGTGTGACCCATGGACAGCAGCCCGCCAGGCTCTTTTGTCTGTGGGATTCTCTAAGCAAGAACACTGGAGTGAGCTGCCATGCCCTTCTCCAGGGATCTTCCTGACCCAGGGATCAAACCCCCGTCTCCTGTGTCTCCTACATTAGCAGGTGGGTTCTTTACCACTAAGCCACCTGGGAAGCCTACATATCTTTGCAAGGTCAGATTCACCCTAGTTCTCCTTTAGGATCCCCCGTGCCCGAGAAGAGCCCTGAGCCCTGGTCTTTTTCTCCTCCTCGTTCCGTGTGAACCAGAATTATAGGCAGGACGTTGGAGCAAAGTGTTGGCCCCTTTTACACCTTTCCTGAGCCCACATCCCACACAATTTGCCTCTGATGCTACTGCCACTGCGTCTGTCTGAGGACTGGACAGAGGCTCTTTTCAAGACCACAGTGTGGGTGACCTATGCCCCTAGTCCAGGGACTCTAGTCAAGCTGCTGTTGTTCCGGGGGCAAGGTGGGGGGCACACTCGCCCAAGGACAAGGGTCCAAGGCTCTGTTCTAGGAAAAGGAGCTGGCAGGTCCATATAGGAGGAGGAGGGATTGCAGGATCCAGCCTGATGCAAACAGCAGCTACATCAGAGATGCCTCAGAGCCAGGACCCTCCACCCAGCAGCCCCAGACGGCAGGCACTGCCTCTGCCGAAGCAATACAACACATATTCATAGGTTTGGGGAATGAATGGGGCAAAGAGATGCATGTCTCCCGCTTCTGAACAGCTCCTGAGAGCTGAGACACTAGCTTTCTGAGCGGGGACCGACCCCACCCCGCTGCCGAGTAGCTGCCAGGTTTTCTTCTTGTTCACCCTGCTCCTGCCCAGGGTGCCCAGGTTCACCCTCGACTCACCCATTGTTCAGCTTCCTCCGTCAGCCTCCTAACCCACGGCTGAACCACGGCAAAGTGACGTTTACAAACACGTCTGTTTGGCTCTAATAAATTGGCACTGAGTTCTTCTCTATAGAATACTCAGGAAGGATATATACAATGGGGCCCAGACAGAGACCCAGGCCTGGCGGATGGAACTAGGAGCTGGGGGTGATGTCATCTGGGTCCCAGGGAGGACAGTCCCTCCCCTGCGGCGACAGAGGACCAGGTGCGTCATCGCCCCAGACCCCAGCCCCCCCGCGTCTGTGCATCGGCAAGGCTTGATCGAGGGCCTCTGAGGCCCTCAGGCTCTGACAGTTCAGGTCGTGGGTATAGTTTCTGAGTGCTCATCTGGTAGCAGGCCTAAGACAGCCCAGACTCTGTCCCAGTGACTTTGACCTAATGGGGCAGGGAGACACCCAATGAACAGTTATAGAGAGAGGAACACTGTGTGCTCTCCAGGTCAATATGCAGTCTGGGGCACCGCGTCGGCGTGGAATTTTGCAAACTTAAGGAACATGAAGAGGACAGCTACAGAAAAAGCTGGGGTGCATCTCAGAGGGACATATGGAAGGCCTGATGGCATCCCCAAGACACGGAACTTGAAGGGAAAACAAAAGCCAAGGGTGCTCTAGCGCAGTTCTTACTCCCCATGCCCACAGCGCCTGGTCAGTCCAGGCGAATCCACGCCAGCCGTCATGCCCAGGCGTCTCCATCAGCAGGAGAAGCTGATCCTGGCAGATTCAGGCGTAGCCTACCTGGAGACCCGGATTCAGAAGACCGGTAGGAACAAAGACAAGCCGGGCAGTGGGAGGCTGGCCAAAATCTCAGCAGGACCATAGCACACACACCACCCCACACAGTGGACCAGCCTGGAGGCAGGTTGTTTTGTTGGAAGACCCTATGGAAGAGGAAATGGCAACCCACTCCAGTATTCTTGCCTGGTCCCATGGACAGAAGAGCCTGGTAGGCTGCAATCCATGGGGTCACAGGAGATGGACCTGACTAAGCAATGAACACCAACTAGCTGTGCAGCCTTGAGCTTGTTGCTTAACTTCTCTGTGCCTCAAATTGTCTTGTGTGAAACAACCTTAAAAATACATTGCTATAATAAGCCTAAAATGTTGCCAGTTGGAAGATGTGCTATTTTATGAGCCACTAAGCAGGAAAAAAAAAAAAAACCCACTATGACGCAGTGCTTTCTTATTGTTCCAATTTTTTATTTTATATTTTGTAAGAATCCATCTTAGATCTTTAACGATGCAGGTTTTTACTATGCCACTCTTATACAGGCATTAAAAGGAAAAATAAAGCAATTAGGAGACTTCTGCTGTTGTTCAGTCACTCAGTCCTGTCCGACTCTTTGTGATCCCATGGATGGCAGCACGCCAGTCTCTTCCGTCCTTCACCATCTCCTGGAGTTTGCTCAAACTCATGGCATTGAGCTGATGAAGCAGGAGATGTCTAGCCCGTTCTCAGTTCAGAGCGCAGCTCTCCACCTTCCCCACAGCCTGCCAACCTGGCCGTTGACACTCCGGGCACTGCAGCCCCAGCAGCATTTCCCAGAGCACTTTTGCACCTTCTCCTCCTAGACGTTGCAACAAGCCTCAGACTCCATTTCTCCAAGCGTTGCTTTTTTACTGCCGCTTTCTTGATCTCCCAGGGGTGTCCAGCTTCCAGAGCACGGCCATGGGCCTTTCCAAGTGACCCCCAACCCGTACGTCCCCTGAGACAATGAGGGTTTCTGTATCCTCCAGGCCACCAGGAACACGTGAGCATGCATAGCAAGAAGGGCCCTGCGACCATAGTCGGATGCTAAATGCTGGGGAGGCGGTGCCTCAGGTCCCAGCAAGGAGTCACATTCCTGCTGGGCCCCAACTGAGGGTCACGACCTGGAGCTCACTTCTTTACAGAGCCCAGTCCTAGTACACCATCAGCACTCAACAGACATCAGTTCTTTTCTGCTTTAAAAATTTTTTTTAATAATTTAATTTATTTTTTGGCTGTGCTGGGTCTTCGTTGCTGCCCAGGCTTTCCTCTAGTTGTGGCAACTGGGAGCCACTCTCTAGCTGGTGCTCCGGCTTCTCAATGCAGTGGTTTTTCTTGTTGCAGCTCCAGGTCTAAAGCACAGGTTCAGTAGTTGTGGCACATGGACTTATTTGTTCCGTGGCACATGGGATCTTCCTGGACCAGGATTGAGCTGTGTCTCCTGCCTTGGCAGGTGGCCTCTTCACCACTGAGCCACCAGGGAAGCCCAGTTCTTTTCTGCTTTTAAAAAAACACTTGCAGCAACAGGGAACGATACTCAATATTTTATAATAACCTCTAAGGAAAAACTCTGAAATATATACATATACATATTTTTTCAGCTCTGCCAAGTAGCCTGAGGTCTGCTCTCCTTGGGATGAAGTTGAAAGATGTGTATCCAGCAGCCAGGACTCAGATCGGCTTAGAGGCATCCCAGCAAGGGAGGCACATTCTTTATGGGTCAGCACAAGTGTATACATACAGCTTTTTCCATCTCTAATTATTTCAGCTTAGCTCAGTGATTGCCTATGTTCTTGGGAGCCCAGAACAGCCTTGTTGGTTTTCTTTTGTGTGATAACGGACTCGGAACACTGAATCCTATTCCTGACCATGACGGCTCACACACCTTCCCCCATATGCAAGCGGAGTGGGGGGTGGGAAAGGCCCTCCCTGGGTGGGGCCCTCTGGGGAGCCTGTGGAACAAGGGCCAGGACACCCTCTTCCAGTGCCTGTTGCCTACCGCATCAGTGACCAGGGGCCCAGGGGAGGCAGCTGATGCCCCACTGGAAAAGCCATCATTTCACAATCCTTTGTGAAAAATAGAAGACCTTTGACCCTTTACAACCATCAGTCCCTCCTCTTGCATTTGCCTTTGGTGCAATTTGGTGTTTCTAAGGGAATACTTTGAAATCTTGATTTGACGAGTCATCAGCTACAGGGACCAAAACTCTTTGTTTTGTCTGTAAAATGAGAATCAACAGCACAGGCCTGGGTGGCAGGCATCCAGGAAGAGGAAGGGGAAGAGGGGCACTTGCCTTCCCTTGAAATGAAAGCCATGACAAACATAGACAGCATATTAAAAAGCAGAGATATTACTTTGCCAACAAAGGTCTGTCTAGTCAAAGCTATGGTTTTTCCAGTTATCATGTATGGATGTGAGAGCTGGGCCATAAAGAAGCCTGAGGGCCAAAGAATTGATGCTTTCTAACTGTGGTGCTGGAGAAGACTCTTGAGAGTCCCTTTGACTGCAAGGAGATAGAACCAGTCAATCCTAAAGGAAATCAACCCTGAATTTCATTGGAAGGACTGTTGCTGAAGCTGAAGCTCCAATACTCTGGCCACCTGATGTGAAGAGCCAACTCATTAGAAAAGATCCTGATGCTGGGAAATATTGAAAGCAGGAGGAGAAGGGGGTGACAGAGGGTGAGATGGTTAGATGGCATCATGGATTCAATGGACATGAATCTGAGCAAACTCCAGGAGACAGTGGAGGACAGAGGAGTCTGGCGTGCTGCAGTCCATGGGGTTGCAAAGAGTTGGACACGACTGAATGCACAACAAAGCATCCACAGGTCAGTATCAGATGTCAGGTTTCGAGTGTTCCAATGCCGTTGACAGCTTAGGATGTGGCTTTGAGCCCAAAACATGAGCATTTGGCGTTTCAGTAAATACCACCCAGCTGTGCCCAGATGCATGGAGTCAGAGAGCCAGCTCCACACTTGCCCACAGCCTCCAGGGTCTCTGGTTTTTATTGCATCATTGGTGAGTGCTGCAGGTGTCATGCAGTCATGAACAACTCTGAATTTCTCGTTTCTCTATCAGGTTGGGCAATAAGGCTTCATTTGTATCTTACCCCAGCAGCAAACAGGTGAATATCTGCTCGGACTGAAGGAGGAACAGTCGCTGACTGAAACTGTTGTTCAGTCACTGACTGTGTCCAACTCTTTGCGACCCCATGGAGTGCAGCATGCCAGGCCTGCACGCAGGTTCAGGCCCATTGAGTCAGCGATGTTGGTAGAAGAGAGCCTCTCAACTCTCCAGAGCAGTTGGGCCCACAAAGTTGGGAACCTTGCTCCAAGAAACCTGCTCCTGAAACCTTGAGGTGGAGAAGAAAAGTGCTCCAGGGGGCTCCCAGGGGGCCTAACTCTGCCCAGAGGACTGGGCTCCCATCAGCGTGGCCCAGGAGTGCAGGGCAAGCAGCTGCTCCACGCTTCCTCTCTGTCACTTAGCCCAGCCACAGAGTCCCTGGAGCTGGTAAGCCTGGAATCTCAATTTATAAATTTCTTTGTTTATTCTGAAGGAAAGAAGCGGGAAGTTCATTTTCACCGGTGACCTTGACTAGAAGTCTTTGATGAGGAGGTTTCACGGGTTAAAGGTTCATCGTGGTTTATTTATGTCTTGATAAAATGACGCCATCCTTCTTCTTACACTTTTTTCCCACATTTCTCTGATGGATGTGCTTCTTGAAATAAACTACACAGACACTCACACACAGACACCTGCACACACACACTCGCAGACACAGACATCTGTAGTTAAAAGCCAAAGTTCTTCAATTTACTATAACTATTTTTATTGTAGCACCATCCCAACCTATCATACAAACAATGTCATGTCATTTTCAGATATTTGCCTGGACTTTTAGAGCAAACATTGTGCCAGTCTTTCTAAAATGTTTTAGACTTTAAAATATTCCTTCTCCACAATTATTCTTCAAATACAACTTCATATGTTGTATATAACAGTTTTGCTACTATTTGTTTTCTCTTCATTTAAAGAGCAAAACGTTATTTCAGTAGAGGAAAAGAACATTATTACAACGACAAAAAAAAAAAAAGAAAGAAAGAAAGAAAGAAAAACCACTAAAAAAAACACACAACTATGGGTCTAAAGTCACCCTTAAGTATAAAAATCTTGAGGAAATGGCTCCTCCTAGTGATCTAGATGAGATACTGCAACATGCTAGCTCCGTATCTCGTACCCGAGCTTCTCAAACATGATGGCGCGTGGAAATTATCTGGGATCTTGTTAAAAGGAAGATTCCTACTCAGCTGAAAGGTGAAGACTGGAGATTCTAAACTGCTAACTACCTCCTTGAAGATTCCACTGCTGCTGGTTCATGGAATTTCCATGATTTTGACGATGTCTAGTGGCTAGTAAAGTGATGCTCAAAATTCTCCAAGCCAGGCTTCAGCAATATGTGAACCGTGAACTTCCAGATGTTCAAGCTGGATTCAGAAAAGGCCGAGGAACCAGAGATCAAATTGCCAACATCTGCTGGATCATCGAAAAAGCAAGAGAGTTTCAGAAAAACATCTATTTCTGCTTTATTGACTATGCCAAAGCCTTTGACTGTGTGGATCACAATAAACTGTGCAATATGTGAACCGTGAACTTCCAGATGTTCAAGCTGGATTCAGAAAAGGCCGAGGAACCAGAGATCAAATTGCCAACATCTGCTGGATCATCGAAAAAGCAAGAGAGTTTCAGAAAAACATCTATTTCTGCTTTATTGACTATGCCAAAGCCTTTGACTGTGTGGATCACAATCAACTATGGAAAGTTCTGAAAGAGATGGGAACACCAGACCACCTGACCTGCCTCTTGAGAAACCTGTATGCAGGTCAGGAAGCAACAGTTAGAACTGGACATGGAACAACAGACTGGTTCCAAATAGGAAAAGGAGTACGTCAAGGCTGTATATTGTCACCCTGCTTATTTAACTTATATGCAGAGTATCATGAGAAACGCTGGGCTGGAAGAAGCACAAGCTGGAATCAAGATTGCCGGGAGAAATATCAATAACATCAGATATGCAGATGACACCACCCTTATGGCAGAAAGTGAAGAGGAACTAAAAAGCCTCTTGATGAAAGTGAAAGAGGAGAATGAAAAAGTTGGCTTAAAGCTCAACATTCAGAAAACAAAGATCATGGCATCTGGTTTCATCACTTCATGAGAAATAGATGGGGGAAAAGTGGAAACAGTGTCAGACCTTATTTGGGGTGCTCCAAAATCATTACAGATGGTGATTGCAGCCATGAAATTAAAAGACACTTACTCCTTGGAAGGAAAGTTATGACCAACCTAGATAGCATATTCAAAAGCAGACACATTACTTTGCCAACAAAGGTCCATCTAGTCAAGGCTATGGTTTTTCCAGTGTTCATGTATGGATGTTGAGTGCTGGACTCTGAAGAAAGCTGAGCACCAAAGAATTGATGCTTTTGAACTGTGGTGTTGGAGAAGACTCTTGAGAGTCCCTTGGACTGCAAGGCAAACCAATCAGTCCATTCCACAGATCAGTCCTGGGTGTTCACTGGAAGGACTGATGCTAAAGCTGAAACTCCAATACTTTGGTCATCTCATGCGAAGAGTTGACTCATCGGAAAAAACTCTGATGCTGGGAGGGATTGGGGGCAGGAGGAGAAGGGGATGACAGAGGATGAGATGGCTAGATGGCATCACCGACTTGATGGACATGAGTTTGAGTAAACTCCAGGAGTTGGTGATGGACAGGGAGGCCTGGCTGCGATTCATGGGGTTGCAAAGAGTAGAACACGACTGAGTGACTGAACTGAACTGAATTGAGTCGTCTAAAAGGAATTAGAAGGTTGTAATTATATGTAAGGACTTCCGTGGTGGCTCAGATGGTAAAGAATTTGCCTGCAATGTGGGAGACACAGATTCAATCCCTGGGAAGGGAAGATCCCCTGTAGAAGTGAATGGCAACCCACTCCAGTATTCGTGCCCGGAGAATTCCATGGACAGATAAGCCTAGTGGGCAACAGTCCATGGGGTCACAAAGAGGCAGACACGACCAAGAGACTACCATTTCACAAAGACCTTTTCATGGTAAAAATTCTAAAGTCCTTTCCTCCATTTTCTATAAAGGGCACTGTATAGTTGAACCGGTGATATTGATTACTAATTGCGGAAAAACTTATTGCCCTTAGTGAATTCCCATTAATGCCCGACCCTTATTTTGTTACTACCATATGTCCCCTACATACGAACAAGTTCCATTCTGAGAGGATATTTTTAGTTCCGACAATGTTAACCCAGTACAAGCAGCACAGTTGGTCATATAGTACTGTACTGTAACAGGTTTATTAGATTTTCCACATAAATAATACTCAAAAACAAACATAAAAAATAAAGAAAACATTTCAAGTCCCTTTACAGTACAAGGCCCTTGAAAAGTACAGTAGTACAGTACAACAGCTGGCATACAGGGGCACGTATGCATCTCTGAAAGTTCAAAACTTGAAGGTTCGTGTGCAGGGGACTTACTGTATGACATTTAGAATGTGTTCACTTGCTCCTGTGCCCACTGCCTTACTGTGAGCAGCTCTGAGAGCAATCTTTCTTTGTTCTGTTTCATCTCCCTGGCAGGCATCATCGGCTGATTTATAGCAGGTGCCCAGCCCACTGGTCTTGGGAGATGAATTTTCCAAATGAGGGAACTAAAGCAGGTGGGCACACAATGAACCCTTCTGGAGGTGTGGACCCAGCGAGTGTGCGCCCCGAGGTTCTGCTGTGTCACTGGGTCCATCCTCCCTGAAGCTGGCCACCCGATGTCTTCACAAGGATAATGAGCTCCCCTGCTTCCTGGACCTCTGCTCTGCCCACCACCTGGCAAGGACGCACATCCTGTCTCTCACCAGCACCACAGCCATCTGAGGAAGGGATCCTGCTCTTGCTGTCTTGCAGGGGAGGCCGCTGAAGTTTGAGTTTTAAAGCCCCCTGGGGAAGCAGCCCGCGCGAGACCACCTCATCAAAAACCTGTGGCTTTAAACCATTTTGCCACCACATGTAACCCCAGCTCATGAGCACACACTTCCTGGGACATCTCTTTTAGGTAGTCTGCAGCCAGCTTTCAAATGTGTGTGAGGATATACGGTCCTAGAAATTAAGAGTTTGTCTATTCTGTACCCTTAAGATGTTAGGAGGTGCTGTGAATGTCAGTGTTGGAAGCAGGCAAGCAGACACCTCAAGCTTTGCAGGATCTTAGGGAGAGCTGAGTGAGAATCAGAGTGGATCCTTTGCTGCTACTTTGGGTTTGGTTCCCCCTTCTCAGATGGTAAAGCGTCTGCCTACAAGGTGGGAGACCTGGGTTCAATCCCTGGGTCGGAAAGATCTCCTGGAGAAGGAAATGGCAACCCACTCCAGTACCCTTGCCTGGAAAATCCCATGGACGGAGGAGTATGGTCGACTACAGTCCATGGGGCTGCAAAGAGTCGGACACGACTGAACAACTTCACTTTCACTTTCCCTTCTCCCTCCTCCTCCTCCTTCATCACCAACTGCAGCCAAGGAAGAACTTGGGTTTGCTGTGCCCACACGCAGGTCTCGATTCCTTTAAAACTGAGGATGAACCAGAGTGTTGGGAGCAGGCTATGTGTGGCCCTTTGGGCTCTGTGATTTCATTACTCCTTTAGTTAGCTCCTTGTTACCTTCTACTGGTCTGTGTAGGCCAATCACTCCACCTTTCTCTCTGTAGCAGCCCCAGTGCCTAGCGCTATGCCTGCTGTGTGAATGCTTCAGGTGTGCTGAATGTACAGAGTATGTTCAATTCACTTCAGTTCAGTTCAGTTGTGTCCGACTCTTTGCCACCCCATGAATTGCAGCACGCCAGGCCTCCCTGTCCATCACCAACTCCTGGAGTTCACTCAGACTCATATCCATCAAGTCTGTGATGCCATCCAGCCACCTCATCCTCTGTTGTCCCCTTCTCCTCCTGCCCCCAATCCCTCCCAGCATCAGAGTCTTTTGCAATGAGTCAACTCTTCGAATGAGGTGGCCAAAGTACTGGAGTTTCAGCTTCAGCATCAGTTCTTCCAAGGAAATCCCAGGGTTGATCTCCTTCAGAATGGACTGGTTGGATCTCCTTGCAGTCCAAGGGACTCTCAAGAGTCTTCTCCAACACCACAGTTCAAAAGCATCAATTCTTCAGCGCTTAGCCTTCTTCACAGTCCAACTCTCACATCCATACATGACCACTGGAAAAACCATAGCCTTGACTAGACTTTGCCTTAGTCGGCAAAGTAATGTCTCTGCTTTTCAATATACTATCTAGGTTGGTCATAACTTTTTTTCCAAGGAGTAAGCATCTTTTAATTTCATGGTTGCAGTCATCATCTGCAGTGATTTAGCGATCAATGCAAAGAAATAGAGGAAAAGAACAGAATGGGAAAATCCTTCTTCACAGTCCAACTCTCACATCCATACATGACCACAGGAAATACCATAGCCTTGGAGTTGTATTTATCTGATACCTGGAAATTTGTACCTTTGGACTACCTTCAAATTTCTTTGCTGTCCCTGGAGTGTATCCTTTGCTGTAATAAATCTTCGCTGTGAATACAAACAAAAAAATTCCCCTCCCCCTACCACTCAGCCCCTGGTAGTCACAAATCCACCTCTTTTTTTTCTATGGATTTGATTACTTGCTTGCTTTTAAATTATAACTGACCCAAAATGCTATTTTTGCTCCTGGAATACAAACTAATGATTTTATATTTCTCAGATATAATTTGAAATGAGCATTAATTTAAAAACATTCATCATGGTAAGTCTAGTTGTCATCTGTCATTATATAATTATTTACTATATTCCCTTCAGCATGCATTTAGTACTTGTGATTAATTTATTTATGTACGCTTGTACACTTAGTCACTCAGTCATGCCCAACTCTTTGAGACCCTATGGACTCTAACCTACCAGGCTCCTCTGTCCATGGGATTCTCCAGGCAAGGATACTGGAAGGGGCTGCCATTTCCTTCTCCAGGGAATCTTTCTAACCCAGGAGAAGGGTAAGAGCTTTTTGGATCACACCCTGCATCTCTTATGTCTCCTGCATTGCCAGGCGGATTCTTTACCACTGAGCCACTTGGGAAGTTGAGGGAATTTATTTGTAACTGAAAGTTAATCATCCTCACCTATTTTGGCTCCTCTGTCCATGGGATTCTCCAGGCAAGGATACTGGAAGGGGCTGCCATTTCCTTCTCCAGGGAATCTTTCTAACCCAGGAGAAGGGTAAGAGCTTTTTGGATCACACCCTGCATCTCTTATGTCTCCTGCATTGCCAGGCGGATTCTTTACCACTGAGCCACTTGGGAAGTTGAGGGAATTTATTTGTAACTGAAAGTTAATCATCCTCACCTATTTTTCTCCTCCCCCACTTGCACTCTTGAAATCAACAGTTTGTTTTTCTGTATTTATGACTATTTCTGTTATTGTTTGTTCATTTGTTTTGTTTTTAAGAATACATATATAAGTTAGATCATGCAGTATTTATTTTTATCTGACTTATTTCACTTAGCATAATATCTTCTGTGTCCATCAGTGTTGGAGTTTCAGCATTAACATCAATCCTTCTGATGAATATTCAAGACTGATTTCCTTTAGGATGGAGTGATTGCAGTCCAAGGGATTCTCAAGAGTCTTCTCCAACACCACAGTTCAAAAGCATCAGTTCTTAGGCTCTCAGCTTCATGGTCCAGTTCTCACATGCATACGTGATTACTGGAAAAACCATAGCATTGACTAGATGGACCTTTGTCAGCACAGTAATGTCTCTGCTTTTTATTATGCTGTCGAGGCTTGTCATAGCTTTTCTTCCGAAAGAAAGCATCTTTTAATTTCATGGCTGCAGTCACCATCTGTAGTGATTTTGGAGCCCGAGAAGAAACAATCTGTCACTGTTTCCATTGCTTCCCCATCTATTTGCCATAAAGCGATGGAACCAGATGCCATGATCTTCATTTTTTGAATGTTGAGTTTTAAGCCAGCTTTTTCACTCTCCTCTTTTACTTTCAACTAAAGAGTTTCTCTTTAGTTCCTCTTCTCTTTCTGCCATGCGAGTGGTATCATCTGCATATCTGAGGTTATTGATATTTCTCCTGGAAATCTTCACTCCAACTTGTGCTTCATTCAGCCTGGCATTTTGCATGATGTACTCTGCATATAAGTTAAATAAGCAAGGTGACAATATACAGCCAAGACGTACTCCTTTTCCAATTTGAAACTGGTCCATTGTTCCATGTCCAGTTCTAACTGTTGCTTCTTGACCTGCATACAGATTTTTCGGAAGGCAGGTAAGGTCGTATGGTATCCCATCTCTTAATATTCCAGTTTGTCGTGATCCACACAGTCAAAGGCTTTGGCATAGTCAGGAAAGTAGAAGTAGGTGTTTTTCTGGAACCCTCTTGTTTTTTTCTAAGATCCAACTGCTGTTGGCAATTTGATCTCTGGTTCCTCTTCATTTTCTAAATCCAGCTTGAACATTGAGAAGTTCTTGGTTCACGTACTGTTGAAGCCTAGCTTGGAGAATTTTGAGGATTACTTTGCTAGCATGTGAGATGAGTACAACTGTATAATAGTTTAAACATTCTTCGGCATTGCCTTTTTTGGGGATTGGAATGAAAACTGATCTTTTCCAGTCTGATAGTCTCTGATGAGTTTTCCAAATTTGCTGATATACTGAGTGCGGCACTATCACAGCATCACCTTTCAGGATTTGGAATAGCTCAACTGGATTTCCATCACCTTCACTAGCTTTGTTCATAGTGGTGCTTCCTAAGGCCCCCTTGACTTCACAGTCCAAGATGTCTGGCTCTAGGTGAGTGACCACACCATGGTGATTATCTGAGTTGTGAAGCTCTTTTTTGTACAGTTCTTCTGTGTATTCTTGCCATCTTTTTTAAATATCTTCTGCTTCTGTTAGGTCCATATTCTTTCTATCCTTTATTGTGCCCATCTTTGCATGAAATATTCCCATGGTATCTCTAATTTTCTTGAAGAGATCTCTAGTATTTCCAATGCTAGTATTTTCCTCTATTTCTTTGAATTGATTACTTAAGAAGGCTTTCTTATCTCTCCTTTCTATTCTTCGGAACTCTGTATTCAGATGGGGATATTTCTTAATTGATTTAGTTTTTATTGAAGGATGACTACTTTACAGAATTTTGTTGTTTTCTGAAATCCAACCAGTCCCTTCTGAATGAGATCAACCCTGGGATTTCTTTGGAAGGAATGATGCTAAAGCTGAAACTCCAGTACTTTGGCCACCTCATGCGAAGAGTTGACTCATTGGAAAAGACTTTGATGCTGGGAGAGATTGGGGGCAGGAGGAGAAGGGGATGACCGAGGATGAGATGGCTGGATGGCATCATTGACTCAAAGAACACGAGTCTGAGTGAACTCCGGTAGTTGGTGATGGACAGGGAGGCCTGGCATGCTGCGATTCATGGGCTCACAGTCGGACACGACTGAGCAACTGAACTGAACTGAATGTAAGTTTCCATGTTACTCTTCCCATATTTCTCATCTTCCCCTCCCCTCTCCCCATGTACATAAGTTTATTTCCTATGTCTGTTTCTCCATTGCTGCCCTGTAAATAAATAGAGACAGACACGAGTCTGAGTGAACTCCGGTAGTTGGTGATGGACAGGGAGGCCTGGCATGCTGCGATTCATGGGCTCACAGTCGGACACGACTGAGCAACTGAACTGAACTGAATGTAAGTTTCCATGTTACTCTTCCCATATTTCTCATCTTCCCCTCCCCTCTCCCCATGTACATAAGTTTATTTCCTATGTCTGTTTCTCCATTGCTGCCCTGTAAATAAACTCTTCAGTACCCTTTTCTAGGTTCCATATATATGCCTTAGAGTGCAATATTTATTTTTCTTTTTCTGACTTACTTCACTCTGTATAATAGGTTCTAGGTTCATTCACTTCATTAGAACTGACTCAAATGTGTTCCTGTTTATGGCTGAGTAATATTCCATTGTGTATACGTACTATAATTTCTTTATCCATTCATCTGTCAATGGACATCTAGGTTGCCCCTTCATATAATGAGTTTGGAAGTTTACCTTCCTCTGCAAATTTCTAGAAGAGTTTGAGTAGGATAAGTATTAGTTCTTCTCCAAATTTTTGGCAGAATTCAGCTGTGAAGCCATCTGTTCCTGGGCTTTTGTTTGATGGAAGATTTCTGATTACAGTTTCAATTTCTGTACTTGTGATGGGTCTTTAAAGTTTTTCCTAAAGTTTGTATATATTCTTTTATTCTGTTTTTATACTTTTTCTATACATAAATGTATCCATAAACAATGTATAATCAAATTTAGAGTTTACATGAATGTTATGCTGTATATTCTGCAACTTGTTTTCTTCACCTAAAAATGTTTTCTAGATGTATTGATATATGTAGATCTAGTTTATTGTGCTAAATAATTTCTTATATATAATCATCTCTAGTTATACCTATAGTACAGAAATAGGCCTTTAAATTGTTTTCAGATTTTCACTGTTACAGTGTTGCAATGAACATGAAAAAGGTGTCTGCAGATGATAAATTTTGTTGTTTCCGAAGTTTTATCTTAAGGTTAAGTATTTGTTCTTTAGTAAATTTTATGCTTTGAATTGAGTAAATAGAATGAATAATATTGTTGACACTGATTTTGGACCATAAATTCCTAAATTTTGTTGCATTTTCCTCATTCCGTTCAGAAAACCTATGTTTAATTCAGTATTGGGCCAGGGGTTGCACACTGGTGGCCTTTATGATGAACTAAGTGTAAATGCATTTCTCTTGTCCTTACATAGTTAAAAAAAATTTTGAGTCATTATGTTAGAATTAGGTTTTTTGTATTATCCTGAAAAATTGGAAGCTTTGGCAACAGCTAGGCCCACATTTTCCTGTGGCAGCAGTTGGCCTAAGCTGAGTCACAAGCTGCTCTCCTTTAGATGGGCATAAACTTAGCAGTGAAACAAGTTCCTACCACTTCATTATTGTTTATTATTGCCCTTGTACTGTTTATAGTGAAAAATACTTTCCTATTGATGTCCTTATAAACAATGGAGGAAAGGTATAGCTAGAGAACAGCAGTCGTCAAGAAAAAGTGCCTTATTCAGAGGCTGCAAATGGATAGTCCAGGATTCAGATTAGAAATATGTTTTGTCTGCTCAGATTTTTGTTTTTAATTAGATTTACTTAAAGTTCTACTACTGTTGCTTTATTTCTAGCTGATTCACACTTTTACCTGCCTAGTTAGTCTCTGTATTTTATTTGTAATCTATTTAAAGCAGTTTATAAAGATGCATAAATTACAAAATACCATAAATTAAAAATAAAGAGAAAAAAGAAACAAAGGGTAAGGATAAAACAGAATCGGAATCTAGGCCAAAAAGATCTATCACAGTGGTCTCCCTGCAGGCAGAGAGCACAGATTTGACTGAACTTTCTATGTGGTGGCAGGAGGAAAAAAATACCAGTTAGGTTATTTTTCACAATGTCTTTAAGATAAAAGTGAACCAATTAGTTCAGAAAGGTCACTAACATTTGGTACTCTCAGACTGTAATTTCTCATCGGGGTCCTCATAAAGAAGATTATGTGTAATTATCATTTCCATCATCATCTCTAAGGCAGATACATGTCTAGTATTTAACAACACTCAATATGGGAATACTAACCACGTCATAGGAGAGTCAAGTCTGAATGAGTGGGTAGATTGTTTAACCGATAGATATCGTTTCCCTCAATCCAGTTTTGATACATATTGAGATTAAGCTTCTTGGCAAGTACCTGAAGTGCGGGGTGTTCCGTACTTCAGGCACAAACGATTTATATGTAAAATTTAAGTAGTGTTGTGAAAACTTAGTTTTATCCAAATAAACTTTGTGGGAGTGCTTGTATCTGCTACATTCTTGCCTTGTTTGAAGGTGTAAGGAGCAGCATTCTTCCATAATATCCCAAACTGGTAAAGTCATTAAGAAGTAGAGTTAAAGAAAAAGGGGGTTCAGTACACAGCTCTGTTTTCATGCTGCTGAAAACCAATTGGCTTCAGCAGTCCATTCCTATAACACAGTGGACTCCTGGTAAATACAAGGAGGTATTGTTTTTATTTATGTCAGGTAATAGATATGGCCTCAGCTTTTTAGCAGTACTGTATTTTTTAATTGCTTAAAATAATTTTACCTTTGGTTATTTTTTTCATATTATAGTAACATATTATTTCCTTTCTTCTAAAACCTGCCTCAGAAAACTGCCAGTCATTTCCATCTTTAGCCTTTCAGTTCACAAAGCTGACTTGGTCAGTCCTTGGCTCACGTTATACTCTATCACCTCCTTCCCTGTCCCCAGTCTCCCATCTTACTCTAACGAGATTATACATTCTCCTAGGGATGGATTGCATTTTATTCACCTTTATTTATAGTAAAACTTCATATCACAGAGTTCAGCAGAATAGTCAATGAATGATTGAAAGGCTATGTGTATGTAGCTCACATCTTCAACTATATTGTAAATTTCTTAAGACAGGGAGTATCTAGGTCACATGCAGCTTTTCATAGTTGAGACATGGGTTACATGGGACATAGATATGTTGTTTGGTTTGTATGCTTGGTACCTGGTAGATCCTCAGTAAAAAAATAAAACTGAATAATTGACACTAAGAATATAGTTACTTCTCAGTGTTGCAGTGGAGGAAAGCGTTGAATGTGGATAGTAGTAAACTAGAAATCAGTTCAGTTGAGATATAATGAAAGTTTTCCAGGTGGATTGTGGGCAGTTGTCTTTGGTGGTAAAGATCCTCTAAAGGGGATCCACCTTTAGGACCAAGATCATATCTTTAAAACCAGGAGCAAGTAGTAGACCAGGTCAAAAAGAAAAATCACACTTTTGTATAATTCCCTTTTGATTATAAAGCTCTTTTTTCCCCCAAGTCATTGTTAACTGCTTCCATCCTAGTTCAGGCCTCTCTTATCTTCTACTTATAGCCTGCCCTTTTTCTTTTATCTCCTGTATGTTATCTCCAAAACAATCATCATGGAACATCAATTTTAGAACATTGTTCTTAAGAATTGCAGTGATTCCTGCATTGTTATAGTTTCTTTGGGCTATCTGCATCAGTATTCACTGTAACTTAGGCAACAGAACAATATGTTTTCTGTTATTTGTATGCTTAGAAGTATTAGGGAACTTTTTCCTCTGAGTTTTAAGGTAATAGATTCGTGTGTGTGACTTTGGTTAAGTTTATCTAATTGTCACTTGTCCTTTGCATTTTTAAACAAAAACCAGAAGAGTAATTAATATGCACATTAGAAGATTAAATGGTCTTTAATTTTTAAAGTTTTATTATTATAAAGTTGAGACAGGCCATTGATTTTCTACAGGATTTTTAAATTGGTTTACTTTGTGACATTATTTTTAAATCTTTTAAAAGAAAATAATTACATCAAATCCAGCTCTAAGCAGCCAGATTTAAATGTATTTTATTGCCCATATTTCAGAATTTGAAAAAGACTGATGGGAATAAAGTGGTAGAGTACGTCTTTCATTTCTGAGGACATGGTAAATTTTTAATCTCAGTTTTACTGTGATTCCTGTAGCAGACATAGACATGCTTACTCAATCCCTACTGTGTGTGGATTACCATAATATTTGATAGACACACAATGAGGAATATGTCAGATTTGCAGCTTTGGAGGAGTGTTGTTGAGACAACATAAAGGCAGATAATTACTGTGTGCTGTGAGAAATGTTAAATATGTGTATGTACAAAGAACTATGAAATCTCAGAGAGGAGGGAGTTACTCTGGTTAATTTTTCTTTGTCAAAACTTAAGTCCCTCAGCTAGTTGCTGAGAGCTTTGCTAGTGGTGGTTAAATACCATTGATAAGCATTAGATTGAATTTGTGGAATTGCCATTATTGACAGTTTTATGTGGTTTAATTCTAATATGTATGGCAATTAAAAAAGACATAGTTAATTCCTCTTGCTAATACTACTTGACAGTGGCTATATAATTGATATTTTATTGAAACAAAGCTTTTGAATGTTGAGGAATACTGAAGAAATGTGCTGCTTTTGGAAAACATTTTAAAGCTCACTTGGTTTCTTTTTTTATCATATAAAAGAATTTTATTGACTAAATTGCTTTGAACTTAAAGATTATTGTATAATTGCTTATAACTGTGGAAATATACTTAATTGATTTGGAAAATTTTGCTTTCAAGGCTTGACTCCGTTCAAACACTAGAGAGGCAGATTCAGTTCAGTGTTTGCCCCTGAGGCGATCAGTCTGGTACTAGAGACGACATGTATATAATTATAAAGAATGTGGAGGCAGCCCAGTGTAAAATCATTGATTTTTCAAATTTATCTTAACAGTAGAAACTTTTCCAGAAAAACTTGTGTGCAGAAATCCAATATGTGAACAGATTAAAAAACAGAATCCTGCCCTCTTGGCCTCCCCTCTGTCCTCATTCCTACTGTTTGAATCCTGGCCCGGCCACTGTTTAACCTTTGACCTTGAGTACATGCTCTAACCTTAGTGAACTTGTTTCCTCATCTGTTAAATAAGTGTATTTGTGTGTTTTTTTTTTCTGAGAGTTGTAAGAATTAAATATTTCAGGAAAAGAGCCTAGCCTATAAAGTCATTCTATAAATGTTAGCTGTTAGGGTTATATGTATATGGCACAGTGAGATTAAAGACTAGGCAGTAGGCTGGCTGCTCCAGTGAGAACAGTCTAGCCAAAGGAGGAGTCACAGAGGTGGTGATGGGTTGCCTTTGGGGTGAATCTTGAAGGGAAATGGAAAATTGCAAGACATATGGGTGACGGGGCAGATACCCAAAATGAAATATTTCTATAATGAAGACTTGGGCATGAGGAATGCTGCGTCTTTATACCTTTCAGGAGATAAAGGGCCTCACCTGAATTCGGCCTGACTTTTCCTTACATTCTTTGATTCATACTTTACTTTTAGGCAGGCTTAAGAGAAGGCAATGGCACCCCGCTCCAGTACTCTTGCCTGGAAAATCCCATGGACGGAGGAGCTTGGTAGGCTGCAGTCCATGGGGTCGCTAAGAGTCAGACACGATTGAGCGACTTCACTTTCACTTTTCACTTTCATGCCTTGGAGAAGGAAATGGCAACCCAATCCAGTGTTCTTGCCTGGAGAATCCCAGGGACGGGGAGCCTGATGGGCTGCCGTCTATCATGCATTTATAGACAAGTTCTTCCTAACTGCAATTGCATTGTGTGCTGTGCTTAGCTGATCAGTCATGTCTGACTCTTTGTGACCCCATGCACTGTAGCCTACCAGGCTCCTCTGTCCACGGGATTCTCCAGGCAAGAACACTGAAGTGAGTTGCCATGCCCTCCTCCAGGGAATTTTCCCAACGCAGGGATCAAACCCAGGTCTCCTGCATTACGGGCAGATTCTTTACTGTCTGGCCTACCAGGGAAACCCACCAGGGAAGCAATTGCATTAGTGTATTGAAAATTAGAATCCTGTGTCTTCCTTTGAGGTTTAATGTAGATCTTTGTAAATATTACTTCAGTAGGTAGGTGAGGGGTTTTTTTTTTTTTTTGCTTGAGATTCTGATTAATGAGATTACTGCTGTGAATAAGTTCAGGTGGATATATTTGGACTTTTGAGGGGAAAAAAACTTAGAAAATTAGTTTCTAGGAAAAGCTGATAAACTCATAATGGAATACTTTTTCTGTCTCAACAGTGATTTTTCTTTTTTATAACAGTCAACTTTTAAGTAAAACATTTCAGTGTGATAACATTTTAAAGTAGAGGAGATTTGGAAATATTTATTTTAGTTTATCTTTTCCTGTGTGTGTGTGTGTGTGTGTGTGTGTTTGTGTAAAATCATATAGCATTTACTGTGTACCTACATATGTCAAATCATTTAATCTACTTGACAACCCTATGAAAGAGATTCTACTGTTATTAACATTTAAAGTAGCTTGTACCGGGTAATTTCATTTGTCTAGATAAGGGGGCTTGCAAACTATGTCTGACAAGCTGGATCCTTCCTGCAGTTTTTAATGGTTGGAAAAGGCAAAGTAATCTTTTGTAAAAAATTGTTTTGTAAACAGTTTTATACAGTTCCGCTTCTAAAATAATTTGATTTTAATTTTATAAATTAATAATTTAAGTTACATGAAATTGAAATTACAGTGTCTATAAAGTTTTATTGATAAAGAGACACAGATACTCCACATATTGTTTATTGTTGCTTTCTTGGTGCAGAAATCATAAGGTCAACAAAACTTAAAATATTTATTAATACTGTCTATCCATTTATAAAAAGTTTTCCGACCCCTGGTCTAGATACAGAGGAGAAGAGATAGGATGAGACAAAAGCAACAAAGTAATATAGTTACAAAAGAATGTATCTTTATGAGAACGTTCCAGGAAGACTAGAACTAGATAGAGTTGTGTAATGAACAAGCCAGCAGTATTTTCTTCTTGAAGCTTTAAAAAAAAAATCTTTAATAACAGCTTGGTTCAGTTCAGTTCAGTCGCTCAGTCGTGTCCGACTCTTTGCGACCCCATGAATTGCAGCACTCCAGGCCTCCCTGTTCATTACCATCTCTTGGAGTTCATTCAGACTCACATCCATCGAGTCTGTGATGCCATCTAGCCATCTCATCCTCGGTCGTCCCCTTCTCCTCCTGCCCCCAATCCCTCCCAGCATCAGAGTCTTTTCCAATGAGTCAACTCTTCTCATGAGGTGGCCAAAGTACTGGAGTTTGAGCTTTAGCATCATTCCTTCCAATGAACACCCAGGGTTGATCTCCTTCAGAATGGACTGCTTGGATCTCCTTGCAGTCCAAGGGACTCTCAAGAGTCTTCTCCAGCATCACAGTTCAGAAGCATTGATTCTTCGGCGCTCAGCCTTCTTCACAGTCCAACTCTCACATCCATACATGACCACTGGAAAAACCATAGCCTTGACTAGACGGACCTTAGTCGGCAAAGTAATGTCTCTGCTTTTGAATATTCTATCTAGGTTGGTCATAACTTTTTTTCCAAGGAGTAAGCGTCTTTTAATTTCATGGCTGCAGTCATCATCTGCAGTGATTTTGGAGCCAAAAAAAAAAAGTCTGACACTGTTTCCACTGTTTCCCCATCTATTTCCCATGAAGTGATGGGACTGGATGCCATGATCTTCGTTTTCTGAATGTTGAGCTTTAAGCCAACTCTTTCTCTCTCCTCTTTCACCTTCATCAAGAGGCTTTTTAGTTCCTCTTCACTTTCTGCCATAAGGCTGGTGCCATCAGCATATCTGAGGTTATTGATATTTCTCCCGGTAATCTTGATTCCAGCTTGTGTTTCTTCCAGTCCAGCATTTCTCATGATGTACTCTGCATGTAAGTTAAATAAGCAGGGTGACAATATACAGCCATGACGT
>SJYC01134526.1:0-14677 GCA_006408675.1 Madoqua kirkii
CACTCCAGTACTCTGGCCTGGAGAATTCCATGGACTGTATAGTCCATGGGGTTGCAAAGCATCAGACACAACTGAGCGACTTTCACTGAAGATCATTTCAAAGACTGGGAATAGTGGATATGTACAGTCTGTTTCTAATTTTAATATCCCTGAGTATTGTGCTTTTTGCATTTGTAGACGTTTACCCAATATAATACTGGTTGAGAATTCCAAGCACATTAAATGGTATTGAAAAAAATGAAACGGGATCATATGCAGGCAGAACATAGTTTAATAGAAAAGGGTGGGGAGAACAAGAAAGCAACAACATTATCTCCAAATTGGTTGAATCTTCATTCTAGTACCAGCATTTCACTTAACTAGTCGTGTGACTTTTAGCAAGCCAAACCTTATATTATACTATAAATAATAGTATATTTATAGAAACACTAATAAAATGAGCAATCCGGATTGCTTAATCTCAAAGGATCTTCCAGTAGTAATATCTATTATTCTCAAAGAAAGGAAGAATAGAGGCAGTTTTGGGTTATGGTGAGGGGGGCCACACCTGAGAACTGAACTGAACTGAACTGAAATGACAAAAGAGCAACTGTGGCAAATAGGTTTAAAATTCTTTCTACAAGAAAAATTGCTTTCAAATGCCTTTTGTATGAAAATTGTGTAAAAGTCACTTTTTTTCCTAGCTAAATCTTTAGTATATAGTCAATGAGAGAAATAAATTTACAAAGACTTCAGAAACATATCAGTTCACAAAAATAGGCAATACTTTACTGCTTTCAAAGGCAGGATGTTTTATTATAATTATAATTTAATTATAATAGATTATCTGGGTTTTTCCTATGAATTTAAGAATCAATTGTTGACCATCTGAAATATACCTTTATGAAAGTATATGAAAGATGACTCAGTTTTTATTTTAATTAATTAACCCGGCATTCCATTCTGCCCTAATGTAGATACTTTTATTTAGTGATTTGTTTTTCTAAGACGGAAGTCATTTGCTGTTTTTTTAATCTGTTTCATAAGAGAAACTTTTATTTGTTCACAGCTCCTCCTAGATGAGTTATAATCAATATTCATGGTATCCTGTACTCTGTCCAAACTTTCAGACTTTCCCATGACAAGATTCTCTGAGTATTTTATAATATGACCCACTTATAAAAAAAAAAAAAAAACTTGCTAAGTTTTATATACCGAGAGAAAGTAATCCTTTTCATGCTACCTAAATTAACACCTCTGGATGGACAATCAGAGGTCCCTTTAACTGTGGTACATAGAAGAAATACACTGAAACCCATCCAGGAAAACCATAGATGTGTGGTTCTCCCTGTGGATAAGGGAAAGTAACCTATTTAATAGAAAAGTTAAATTGCTCAGTCTATCAGGACTCATTTATCTTTGGTTCTTTAGTCTTCTTTTCTGATGAAAATTCATGCTTATGTTTCACTCATAATAAATTAAAGCAGTATGGAATTTCCCTTAAAAGTAACAAAACTGAGGAGGAGCCGGTACCGCTGGATGATCCTTAAAGGCAGGTTGCAAGATCCATTTTCTGTGAGTATGGGCAACCTTGGCAACCACTGCCAGTGCAGAGCAGAAGAGAAGAAACTGAAGCATCCTGATCGCCATCCCCAGAGAGCATGGATATAGAAAGATTATACTGTATTTTTCCGTGAAAAGTAAGGGGCCGGATTAACAAGGGGATATATAATGAGATCTAGCTCATGTTTTTGGTACAAGTATTGTCCTACTTCACAGCTGAGGAAATAAGAGTGCAGGAAAGTGTTGGTTGCTCAGTCGTGTCTGATTCTTCGTGATCCCATAGACTGTAGCCTGCCAGGCTCCTCTGTCCATGGGATTCTCTAGGCAAGAATACTGGAGTGGGTAGTCATTCCCTTCTCCAGGGGATCTTCCCAACCCAGAGAACAAACCCGAGTCTCCTGCACCTCGGCATATTCTTTACCATCTGAGCCTCCAGGGAAGCCCAGAGTGCCAGAGAGGACACAAATTAAACTAGTAAGTCTTCATTGTACTCACACTACTGACAATATATAATTTTGCTTATCTGTTTTTTGTATGTCTTCTCCCTTAGAATGAGACTTTCAGAAGGACACAGGCTTGGTTTTGTTTACTTCTGTACCCCTGGAGCTTAGGACAGTACCTGGGACAGAATAAGTGCTCAATAAATGTTTGTTAACGTTAAAAATGAAATAAACTGAAATCATCATCCAGTCCATTCCACTGCTTCAGGGGAGGACTTTATAACTAACACTGGCTTGGAGATACTCTGTCATTCCAGAAGTCACTAAGTTCTTTCTAGTGACTTGTTTTTTATAACAATCTCATAAAATGTATTTGATTGAGTCAACAATAAATTCAAAATAACATTACAATATGCCCACACGTTTAAAGTCTTTTTAAAAGTATTTTATACTTTCAAATACTAACCCCAGCTTCATGTCTCCATGTTTAATGACAAATGTATTGTTCATAGCTATTTGATACGATGTGTCTTCTAAATTTACAAAAAATTTAGTTTATGATGAAAAGATTTAAAGGGCTACACACATTCACATTTCAGAATCTGAAATTTCATTTAGCAACATTTTATTTAAGGGAAGTCCATTTGTCTTCAGAAATCAACAAAGGCATGAAATAATCTAGACATTAAATGAAACATTGATACTATGGGCTTAAGAATATAATAAAAAGTGACCTACTTTGTAAAATTTCTACATGCATTAAACAGTGAATGTAACTAATACATTTATCAAGGAACATATTGTTAGGATTAAATCATAAAAATAATTCATGAAAAAAATAAAATTGAGTAGGAAACAACACAACCTATAGTATCTTTCATATTCTATATGTACTGAACTTGAACTCTTTATTTCTGAAGTGGTACTAACACATTCTTGAAGATGGACAAAAAAGGAGGCCACAGAGGCAAATGGCTTCCACTGTACAGACTGTCAAGGATATAAACACAAGAAAATCCTGTTTTCGCTTCTGAGCAGGAGCCACTTAGTCTCTTCTCTGTAGAAGATTTTCCAAACTATCTATTAGCCCTGAATGCCATATTTTTAAGTAATTGACAAGAAACATGATCAACACTGAGTATCAGCACACACAATATCCACCAAAAAGTCACTAAAGACTGGTTGTCTTCTGAAAACACTGTCAAATATGTATATTTTTCAACTTCTAGTTCCTTCTTCAATACCACTTCCCAAGCTTTAATTTTCAGTATCTTCTTAACAGAAGTCCTGGTAGAAAACTATAAACCTGTTGGATTGAACTACTGTAATGTAGGAAAAGGTGTAGTGGAAGAAAAGGCATGCATCAGTTTAGTAAGAATAAAAAACTGCAAAGGATAAAAGTCAAAACTTGTCATACCAGTATCCAAAATATCTGCTTACTAAAACTATGAGGAAATTTGTCAAAATAGTAAAAAAAAAAAAAAGGTTGGGGGGATTGTTAAGAACCAAAATACAGAGGTGAAGGGAGAAAGTTGGAAATGCAGTGAGAATATATAAGCTTGATCAATTCCTGTCTTGTGGTGTTAGGATAGTGAAAAATATGAAAAAATATCAAATATAAAACCCAGTTGTGATAAGACTTCTGTTAAGAGGGTTCATAGATTAAGTGGTTGTAATATATAGATTTCTAGATAAGAAGAAGATTTAGAAACATAAAAGAACTTCCTCATTTATCTTATTTATTGTTTCAGAGGAAGGATGATCATAATCTATTTCCTTCCTTCTCCTCTTTTCCTTTCCAGTAAAAGTAAGTATATATGCATATGCTCTTAATCTTTCTTTCATATTGAACATTCTTCAGTTTTTAAAGATTGGAATTAACTAGAGTAATCAACTGAGAACAATTTGCTATTGTTTTAAGTTCAAAATGACTTTTCATCTGAGGTATCTTGTGGTCTCTCTAGGTATAAATATAAGCCATGATTATTTAGACACAACATTTAATGATCTTAGATAAAGCTTCCAAAGATGAAGCTCATACACTGATGTAAAACTTAGGCCCTGGGGTGGAAACCAGTTTTGGGAGAAAAGGGAATGTAATTCTTGGTTCATGATTCCACCATCATCAGAGAGGTGAAATTCTCATTTTGATGATGAATTTTAAAAAAATTCTTAAAAGAAAAGAGCCCTTCTCAAATGTATACCACCAGCTAATATATAACGAGCTGAAACAACAAATTAAGATATTCATGCAATCTTCGTGGATTTGCTACTAAATTCCAGGCACTATTCAAGGCACTGGTAATGCAATGGTAAAGAAGACAGACAAAAATCCCTGCCTGTGTGGAGTTCATATGCTATTAGAGGGAAATGTAAAGTGACCAAAATAAATAGCTTTATGGCGTATTAGGAGGTGATAAAAGCTACGGAGAAGAAAGAGAGCAGAAAAAAAAAAAAACTGTGAAGAATCAAAGGGCCAAGTAGTTTTAAACAGGGAAATCCAGAGAGTTCTAAGAAGGTGATATTTGAGCAAAGATCTTAAGGAGATGAGGGGGGAAGTTACAGGGATATTGGTGGAAAGAGGCAGGAGGAACAGAGAGTGAAAGTTTTGAAGCGGAGGAATGCTTGACAAGTTCTAGAGTTGCAAGGATGACAGGAAGCTAATAAAGCATAGATGAAAGCTTAAGAGATGACCTAAGAAAAATCAAGGTCGGGGTGAAAGAGTGCAGTGTCTAGACTCCAGAAGCAGAAAATTACTTAACAATTATGTTGGCATTGTGCAGGTAATGATGTCAGCCCAGTCAGAAAATATGTTCTTCTGCTATTCTGGTGCTTACAAACTTTCTATCAATCCTCAAACATCAACGCAAGGACCCTGGTTTTTACTCTTACAGAGGGTTTTAGAAGAATGAAATCACCTGAGCTCATCCTTGCTAATGTGTTAGAAATTGACTCTAGAGGGCAAGAGCAGAAGCAAGGAGAAGAGTTTTCAGATTATTATTCCAGGTGGAAAGTGAGGTCTTGGGGCAAGGTACTGATGATAAAGTTTAGAGAAGGAGACAGAGTGTGGAAACTATGAGCTAGCAGGTTGGATGTGGTTCTGAGATTTAAAAAAAGAGAGAGAGAGAAAGGATGACTATAAAATTTTAAGCCCTAGAAACTGGAAGGTTAGGACTGACTTAGTGAGATGGGAAGGTTATAAAGAGGAAGCAGGTTCAGGATAAAGAAATTTAGTTTTGTCAGTGTTAAATGCAATATGTCCATTAAACATCCAAATGAAATGTTTAGATATATGGATTCAACAGAAAGGGTATTACCAGTCTTCTCCATGAATCCCAGATACAAAGAACATGTAATAATTTTCTAGCAATAAAGTCTTATTATATGTATTTTTAAAATTTTAGGACTTATAAATCAGCATGCAATATTTCAGTCCTATGCAACCGAGTGAATTGTGTTTTTATGTGTATAATGCAGCATTTTTGTCCCTAAAAGATTACAAAGCATATACAGTTTCCAGTGGATACTTTTATGTTTCCAGTTAGAAAAATGGGAACAAGAGCATCTGTGTGTGCTAAGTCGACTAGGTCGTGTCCTATGGACTATAGGCCACCATGCTCCTCTGTCCATGGAATCCTCCTGGCAAGAATACTGAACTGGGTTGCCATTTCTGCCTCCAAGGGGTCTTTCCTACCCAGGGGTTGAACTCATGTCTCCTGCAGCTCCTACACTGCAGGTGGATTCTTTAAGGCTGAGCCCCTGGGGAAGCTAAAGGCGAATAAGAGTATGTCTTATCTCCAGAGAAAAGGATCACTCAGAGACAAGGGTTTTGGTGCTGCTACACATCACCGCCCTGCCCATCCTGTGCCCATGGCCCCGTTTCTTGATATTTAACTCTTGATATCAGAAACTCTTGACATTTTGAAATCATCTTCTGTATTTAGAATTAATGCTACAGTTTAATGCACTTTTAGGCGACAAAAAGTGCAGGCTGTATATCTGGCTTTTTGAGTATTCTCTGGTTGCCTGCGTTTATTCCCACTCAGAATGCTCCAGTAACTGCTAGAAAACTTGGGCTTCTCCTGACAAAGCTGGGGAAAGAGGCAACTCTAAGAGATATAATAAGCGTCTGTCTACAGTGCGGGAGACCTGGGTTCGATCTCTGGGTCGGGAAGATCTGCTGGAGAAGGAAATGGCAATCCACTCCAGTGCTATTGCCTGGAAAATCCCAGAGGAGCCTGATAGGCTACAGTCCATGGGGTCACAAAGAGTCGGACACGACTGAGCGACTCCACTTTCACTTTCAAGAGATATGATAACCTCAAAAGCTGTGCACAGGAAAATCATCTGCATCTGAGCAAAAGTCATACATCAACTATAAAGGGTTCCAGATGTTTCTTTCCCTCATTAGATGATTTTTCATCCACAGATAGGATAAATGAGGAAGCTCACAGAAGATACAACTATGTATTTATAGAGTAGGCATTTTTTTCAAGTTAAACTGAAATTTTTATTTTACTTAATATTTTGAACCAGAATTATTTTTATAAGATTTATTTAAATTAATGCTTTTATAATTAATTTCTTATTTAATCCAATAACTTTGCATGAAAATGCTATTTTACTTACTGATCATTCCCACTGCTCCATGAGACTTAAAAGTTAACTTTCTTCTTTCAAGCTCTCCTTTGAAGGCTTATCTAGAAGTTACAACATACTGAAAATGTAATTTTGATGAAATTGTGTTTTTCCCTTTAACCCCAAACATACAAGTATCAGAAAATTTCAGGTGTTCTAACCAAAATGGCTAACTACAATTTCTCTCAAAATGAAATTACTTTGTCCATTTTTAGATGACATTTTAGAAATCTCCATTTCACAGATGCAACAGATCCACACTACAAAATTCAACATTTACCATATGCAAAATAAAGGCTTTTTCAAAAGCAGAAAATGTATATTTATTCAAAATTATATAATTTATAATATTGTATTATAATAAACAACTCCCTCAAAAGGTCAAAGGTAGTTGAGCCAGATAGTAAAGAGTATGCTTAGTAGTATTCTTATTTAATCCGGACAGTTTTGAAAACAAAAACTACTTAGGTTGGAAAGTTTGATTTAATTTTTACAGAAATATGAAAACTGAAAGACTGAATGAGAAACAAGACAAAGCTTTGAACCTCTGTTATGTGTAAACCAATTATAATTCATTGCAATTTTTAAATATGGTTTAGGACTTGTTTACTCTTAATTGTTTTATTAAAGTTTATTTTGATTCTCATCTAGGTCCCTCTCATTCACCACAAAAACTAATTTTGACAGAATAAATGCATCAGTATCATTAAGGACAAAAATATATGCATGAAACTTGAAACTAAGTCAAATACTGACCAAACACCATCTAAATGTAGCAATGTCCACTATTTATTATAAAAGTGCATTTACTATATTTAATACCTATACTTATTTGGTTTCTAAATATATCTTTTTATTTCAACAGTACCATTTGCACTCCTTTAAAAAAATAGTACAACTTGGGTATTTCAGTCCAGTGAATTACTATTTTATATTTTTTTCCTATAGTACTGGGGAATAAATTTCTACACAGCACAGAATAGATTCCACAGTACTATGTCCCTGTGTGGAGCTAACCTATAGATATTTACAAAATAAAAACTTCAATTCATGAAAAAAATTATATTCTTTAAGTTGAGATATAATAATGTTTCAAAGCCAAGCCGTCTTTTATATTGGTTATTTTCTCCCTTTCACTGTTTACTAATGGTGCTAGATATGTGTGTGTGTGCTGGATCATGTCAGACTCTTTGTGATCTCATGGACTATACCCTACCAGGCTCTTCTGTCTGTGGAATTTTCCAGGCAAGAATACTGGTAACACTGCTAACTAGTTCTAATAACATATCAGAAAGCAGTTTTCTCAACTAAAGCAAAAATTAAAAAAAAATCCTTTTCATTGCTAAAGATAATTATACATGCTACCCCCCAAGCCAATCCTCTATGTTTGTTCTTATATTTTAGATAATCTGCTGATTCTTACATGATCTAATAGCCTCATAAATTTAAAATGCATCACTGTTTCTTAGACCATATATCTATAATATCTATATGGCACATATAAAATGGAACATTTGCCTATTAGCTGACTGATGCAAAAAATACAAATACCAAATCTGAATGTTCACACGTCATACCAGAGCTCTGCTCCATTTATTTTGTGTTGAAAATCATTCTGAAAAAGCCTCATAACTGAAAGCAATGTTTCAAGTAATCACCAATAAATATATAACAAATAAGAAGCCAAAGAGATATTATTAACCAACCAAACCAGCTAGACGCTTAAACAACAGAGGACCATACAACTTTTCAGCAGGTTTTCTTGACAGAACTTCTGTAAAGCTATGTCCATATGCTTTGGGGTTATTGTAGAAGAAAAGGAAGTCCGTTCCTAAAGACACACTGCCATGGCCCCAAGTTTCTTTTTGTGACAAGTCGTGAACGTATTTCTTTATATCTAAAACAACTCTGCATTTTCTGGATGCCTTAGAGGGCCTCTGTTTCCTCAGGAATATTACAGAAACTTCAAATGTTTAATTTAACAATGTGACCTAGTTACTATTATAGAGAACCCAGCTGCTTGGCTTTCCTGCTTATGATTGTGTGAATTTCCAGTATTGTAAAGAAAACAGGGATTTTACATGGAAACATTTAAGGGATGTCCCTGCTCACGCCTACGTAAACCATTATTGAAATAAAAGTAATCATGCATACCCATTTCAAAAACTTGCTTGCAAAACTCAATACTGTATTTTTGTTTGTCAATAATGTTTTCAAGTTACTATATTGAACTTACACAATAAAGACTTAATACTATACAAGAAAGCTCAAAGCAAGACCTCAAATATCCTTCTTCAAATGATATCTGTATTTCACCCTTATAATAGAGATGCATGTATTTACTTTTTGGAAGAGAGAACAATTAGAATCCATATTCTGGTATCACTGCTTTATTCCATTTTACAAGAGGCACTTCATATTTCTTAGAGGATATTTTTAATGATAATCTCTTCCTTTAAAAATATCAGTCAAAAATGTGTGCAAATACCATTGAAAACATAAGGAAGCTACTTATTTTTAACCAGCTTTGGAAGCAGCTGCCCCTGAAAAATTGGAGAAAAGAAATATTACCAGATGTAGAAGGTAGGGAAGGCTGAGTGAAGAGAGTAAATGAATTACTGGCCTATTCCAAATCAAATGTGATGATTCTTTGACATCTACAAAGTTTAAGTAAAAAGATAACTGAAAAGGAAAAGCACAGCTGTCAAATCATTAGAGAGGCAAATCATTAGGGCAAACAGTATAGTGTTTGTGTCTGTATGAGTGGGGATGTACTATCTCAAGTAAATCGAAAGAATATAAGGGTGCTTATTTATTAAGTACTGGAGTGGGTTGCCGTTTCCTTCTCCAGGGGATCTTCCCAGCCCAGGAATTGAACCCAGGTCTCCCACATTGTGGGCAGATGCTTTACCCGCTGAGCCACCAGGGAAGCCCCATTTATTAAGTTATGTAACATTGAACATAACCACATACCACAGAAAATCATGAGGAAAAAGAAAACTCCTAAATGGTGTCAGTTAGCTGGTGCTGAGGGGAAAATTCGTAAAGTTGATCAAATGTTTTACAAGCAGCTGTAAACAATTACTGAAAGTTTTTTTTCAGGCTGCAGATATCATAGGAGACTGAACTAGATACAGCGATTTCAAATACAACATTGTTGTCATTTGTTCCGGCATTTAAAAATATTTTACACAACCCAGACAACACTCAATTGCTCATTTGAAGGAGAGCAGTCCAGCAGCAATGCCAGCGCAGGTTCCAAATGCTGGGTAGTGAGAGAGTGTGAATGCCACTTGTAAGTGGGTAGGTACACACATAAAATATGCCTTCCGAGTTATTTTTACATATGACAGGGGAAAAAAGCCGGCTATGCTGGTTGACATCCGAAGCTGGTAGAATTCTGAGTTTGGCAATAAATGGTGCGTATCAAAGAAACTCATGAAAATGAAAAGTTGACTGGCCTTCTGGACTTAGTTGTTTAATTTTATTCCAATGCATCATACTGTCTAACACTTGTACAGTACATAGAGCCCAAGGCTAAAAAATGTACGACGCCAAGTAGGAAAGAAACATAAGAACACCTTTGGTCAGGGTTCTTAGAAAGATTAGAGTTACTGTGGCTTTTTCTTCCAGTGCATTCCTATCTCTATTATATTTATGGGTAGAGCAGAGGACCTGACTCATTATTCTTCTGCACTTGATTGGGGGTTGGCATTTTAAAGGTATCTTTCATTCATAATAGCTATGAGTATTTATGTATTTTTACAAATACTAGACAGTTCATTGGTGACACAGCAGAATCATGTACTGATATTAATTTTAAGATTCTGGGCTACAGAAAATTATAACTGGACTTTTTTAAGCTTTTGGCTAAAAAGTATGTAAAGGCTGTTACATGCCTTTATTTCTATTGGTTTCCATAAGTTCCTTGAGATATTTTTCTCTCAAGACAATATTTTAATGGTTAAGTCTCAGTCTCAAAAATTATCACTCTGAAAGGGTGGTAAGAATCTTGCTTTTTCACACTAGAATTTGAAATTTAAAGTTAAATTTTTAAAATGTGCTATCCTTGCAAAATTTTTGTGAAAAGAAAACTTTAACATAAGGATTCCAAATCTAGATTGAAACTATAACATAGACTTCAGATGCCCTCAGAAGCTTTCGTTATGTCTCCTAGATGCAATATGTTCTTAAAAGCTTTTCTGAGACGAAAATGTGTACTTCCAGGATCATTAGAATAATCAACCTGAATTTGAGAAAAACAGTATTATTCTCTATCACCTGATACTGCCTATGCTATGTTGAGATCTGTTGGGTGTTTTGGTTTTTTTGGAAGAAAAAATCTATTTCATCGACATGGCACAGATACAAGATTGCATTACAAATGAAATTGAATTCCCTAAAATAAATTCACAGGAAGTCTGTTTCACAATACCTCATTTTCATTAACTTTAGTGGAAGTGGTTTTCCAAAGTTAACATCTCAGACAATAATCTATAACATCTCTAAGATCATTGAATATGCATGATTTATTTTATAAGCCTGCCACATCACAGATTTACCAAAGCTTAGTAAAAATATATATGTGTGTATGTGTGAATATATATATTTTTTCAACCGGTCACAAGAATTAGAAATTAGCCCCTTATCAGTACTTGGCAACTTTTCTGTTCAAAATTAGCTGTCAAACACTACTCAAGTATTGGTTCTCTTTCTCTTGGTCAAAGAGTTTTTCGGGATAAAGTTCTTAAAGTACACCAGACAGGCATATAATGGGATCTTGAATAAAGGACACATTGTGAAGATAGCAGTTTATAAAGAATCCACACTCTCTTTCAGAATTCCATGTCTTATTTGGGGGAACATATATTTTCACAAGACTCCAGGAACTAAACAACTTAGAAGAGTTCAAGTGTTGAGTTTACCAGGTTATTTGCCATTTCTTGCCTCCCAAATTCAAGGCCAGTGATAGTCACTAGGGTATATTTTCTATGAATTGAAAATCTCTAGACAGGAAATACATTTATCATAATAATTTCTTAGACTCATTTAGCTCCCTGTGTCCCTTAAACGTACATTTGAGTATGACAGAGAGTTTCAGAGGAAAACAATGAAACAATCACTATGATAGCTGAAATATGGCTCCATAGGAAACAGGGCTACTTTAATTAGCTTCAATTGTTTATGCATCTTTTCTGTTTTTGTTACAGTTCATATCACTGGCATGGACTCAAAAGCCAATCTTCCAATTTAAGTTACCACTAAAATTTACAAACTTGACGTGAAGATTACATTGTATTTACAAAGAACTTGGCACTTACAGAATAAATTATTGACTTTTCTTTAAATCTAGACCAGGGCACCCATGGTTCAGGCAAATGGGAAAGCCTGATCCCTTATTATATATTATGCTACATTAACATGAATCAATAAGTTTCCAGCTGGTAATTCATCCACAGCGCTGGCCCTGGTGCTGAAAACATGTACCTTCCGCTTCTAATCCATGGAGAGGGGAGAGAAGCTATCAGTCCAGAGACAGCAAAGGCTGCATGTTTTCTTCCTCATTTTTATCCATGCGTTTTAGCACTGTAGGATCCACAACTGACTGGGATCTGGAAATGATAAAGCCAATGTCAGCGCGTTACTGCCAAACGATCACATTCTCTTCTCTGTCTTTTCTCCTTTATTACTTCTTTCTTTGATGTGGATTAACTTCTATATCAAGGGATTTATGAACAGAGAATGTCACACATTGAGAGAGATGCACCCTTGTGATTGTTTCAGAGGAAGCAACCCCCTCTGGCCTCTAAGTACAGTAGTGCACAGCAGAGGATTCTAAATACACAATAACAGGCTTAAATCCTCATCTTTACAATCAAGAAGAGCCTTTTCTCTGAGACTGAGAACTTCTAGTACAGGACTGACATATTCCAGGAGGACATCGCTAGAAGGGGAAATGATTATGGTGAATTTACCATTATAAGAAATGAAGTAGAAATAATAGGAGCCTTGATTTCTGGCTTAAAGGGCTCTATGAAACAACTTCAACAGGAATGTGCATTTTTAACCATCTTTTTTTTTTAATACATAATGAGCACATGAGGAGAAAATCAATATTTCAATATGAGTTTTGTTAAATTTTCCACTGGAACATCTGAATAAAATCAATCTTATTCTTGAAAATCTATGAAACACTTTAAAACTTTAAAAAAGTTTATAACTTTAAAAACCTCTCTTATTTAGGCGGCAGTACTTTACTATTAGAGAAACAAATAATGTGAAAACCCTTACATATGCTTTTGATAGCAGGTGGGAATTACATCTCAATTCATCACCAGGAAACAACACTGAGAAGGGGGAAAGTCAATGAAACGTGCTACTGTGGTGGCAGGAAGCTGCTGTCTTAATGGCTACGGCATTAAAGAGGCAGCCGTCCTTTTCAATTCCTCCTCAGTAATGAATTTTTCCCCTGCTGCTGCATTCCAGCCATTTGGCTATTGCTGGGACAATATGTGTCTTAGTAGACCTCATTAACTTTCAAAAGGAAAGACTTTAAGTGAAAAGACTATAAGTGAAAGACTATAAGTGAAAACCACACATGCTAATGACAAAGAACAGCAATGGAAGGAATTATCAAAGCAAAAATAATTACAAGATTAACTGATAAATCCACTCTTTCATTTAAGTAAACTTAAATTCATTTCTAAAGAGAGAATAAAGAGGAAGGTGAGAACAGTTATATCAGGAGGTTTATTTTCTAAGTCATTTTCACTGTTTTATCTCAATAATAAGTATTAAATGCATAATTCAGAATGGAGACTAACCACAGTTGAATATGGTGTGTGTTTGGGTGTGTGTGTGTGCACGAAGAACAGCAATGGAAGGAATTATCAAAGCAAAAATAATTACAAGATTAACTGATAAATCCACTCTTTCATTTAAGTAAACTTAAATTCATTTCTAAAGAGAGAATAAAGAGGAAGGTGAGAACAGTTATATCAGGAGGTTTATTTTCTAAGTCATTTTCACTGTTTTATCTCAATAATAAGTATTAGATGCATAATTCAGAATGGAGACTAACCACAGTTGAATATGGTGTGTGTTTGGGTGTGTGTGTGTGCACGTGTGTCTGTGCAGGAGAGAGAAAAAGAAAGAGGGAAAGGAGCAATGATAATTTATCTTAGAACACAGTACATGAATAAAATACACTTTATCACAACTGACAATTGCACAAAACACTTAATAATTATTAATTATTATTAATAATATTAATATTATTAAATATTTAATTAATAATTAAACATTATTTTTCTTAGACTCAACTAAAATAATTGGTTCCCCAAGATGAATCCGTGCTAAAATATGCAGCGGTTCATTTAATGTCCTGCCCTTAGAGGGTTAACCTGACAACTCGTGCCCGCTGGACTATGAGTTCCATAAGCAGGAACCTTATCAATGTCTCTCCTACAACAGACACAAAGTGTGAAACAGTCTGTTACACAGTAGGATTTCAATGTCTTAATCCTTATCCAATAAATACTTTCCAAACTGAAAGACGCTGGATGTCAAGCATTCAAACTGGAGAGTGATGAAGATAAAGCAATTTATTCTGTGAAGAAAAAATTCTTTACTGAAAAGTTATTTTAAAATCTTATGAAGTATACAAATGTTGACGTACATCCTAATAATATTAAGAACACACCAAAGCTCTTCAGACAGCATAGAGTCTACACATTTAGCATTTGCTATAATGTTCTATTAAAACACACATTGTACACACCACACACGTCTTATATACTGTTACTTTCCTTAACTACTTTGGTGGTTCAGGGGTAAAGTGTCTGCCTGCAGTGCAGGAGACCTGGGTTCAGTCCCTGGGTCAGGAGGATCACCTTGAGAAGGCAATGGCAACCCACTCCAGTACTCTTGTCTGGAAAATCCCATGGACGGAGGAGCCTGATAGGCTATAGTCCATGAGGTCACAAAGAGTCAGACACAACTGAGCAACTTCACTTTCTTTCTTTCCTTCTTTTTATCTTTCTTTCTTTCTTTCTTTC
>SJYC01134527.1:0-70429 GCA_006408675.1 Madoqua kirkii
TCCTGTGGTCATGTATGGATGTGAGAGTTGGACTGTGAAGAAGGCTGAGCACCGAAGAATTGATGATTTTGAACTGTGGTGTTGGAGAAGATTCTTGAGAGTCCCTTGGACTGCAAGGAGATCCAACCAGTCCATTCTGAAGGAGATCAGCCCTGGGATTTCTTTGGAAGGAATGATGCTAAAGCTGAAACTTCAGTACTTTGGCCACCTCATGCAAAGAGTTGACTCATTGGAAAAGACTCTGATGCTGGGAGGGATTGGGGGCAGGAGGAGAAGGGGACGACAGAGGATGAGATGGCTGGATGGCATCACGGACTCAATGGATGTGAGTCTGAGTGAACTGTGAGAGATGATGATGAACAGGGAGGCCTGGCGTGCTGCGATTTATGGGGTCGCAAAGAGTCGGACACGACTGAGCGACTGAACTGAACTGAACTGATTTAACCTGGGGTTAACTTTCTCGTTTGTTTTTATCATGCACTACAGATGTTAGACTTGTCTGATTATGAATGCTGCTGGCTCCATATGCAGAGAAATTCCTCAATAAAGTAAGACAGAAAAAAACAATTTCTGATTAAGACTTTTTTGGTATTTAATTGTCCCAAGTGTACTGTTGTTTTGTTTTAGTCTAAACTTTCTTTTTGCCCCCTTGTACAAAACAAGAGGGTTATTTGTGCGTGATCGGTTATTGAATTGGTCTTTTTCAACTACAACAGAGGAAGCTATCTGTCATTAACTCATGGTACATCTTAGTCTCCAGGCTCTGCTGTCTTTCAATGAATAACTTTTTCCCATGAAAACTATAGTTTACCTTTAGTTATCCAGGTATCATTTATTGTTTATTATGCATTTAGAATATTGTACTATACCTTAGTGTTTGAAAGACTAGATTTTGGACAGAAATGGATTCCAATTCCACTTCCTGTGATTTACTAGTTCCGTGACCAACTGGAGGCTATTTGAATGTCCTAAGATTTTGTTCCCTTGCTTGTGAAATGGGGAAAATAACATCTACATCATACAAATGTACTAAGGATCAAGTGCAATCAATAATGCATGCATAATCCCCAGCATTAATTCTGGCAAATAGCATATGGTAGCAGTTAAAGAAATGACTTACAGAATACTGCTGCCTGTGTTCCAATATTAGCATTGTGGCTATGGAACATGTTGAAGTTACTTACCTTCTCTGTATCTGGATTTCCTCATCAATAAGATGGACACAGTATCACCTTATTAGTTGTTTAGAAAAGCAAAGGAGTTGATATATATAAACCATTAGATAGAGTTTGACAGGTACTAACAATAGATGCTGAATATTATTGAATAAAGTGGAAGCACATATTACCCATAATCTAATGAGCTTTGTATGCTGTCTTTCCACAAGTTTACACAAAACATAACTCCTTCTTATCACGCTCAGTCACACAGTCTTGTCCAACTTTTTGAGACTCCATGTACTGTAGCCCCCACATGCTGTCCATGGGATTTTACAGGTGAGAATACTGCAGTGGGTTGCTATTTCTTCTTCCTATACAAGAAGCTAAATTCACCCAAAGGAACAGTTATCTACAACTCATTTGTGAAGGAATGATTTTTCCCCCTCCCAATCTAAAAATGATACAAAATTGGGAGAGAAAATGAAGGAAAGGTGGGATCCAGAAATACTTTTCTCCCATCCTTGATGGGGAACTGCTGTTCCCTGCCAAAGAAAAGATAAAAATCATGTGAAACAACTCTCTTGATTTCATTCTTCAGGAGTTTTCAAGTAGAACCATATAAGCTTCACAGGATGCAAAACCTCTACCACACAAAGGGTGTCTGAAATTCCAATCGGCCCAAGTTAGAAGCAAGAAACCTGGGGTTGGGGACGTCATCATGCTATGAGCCAAGTCTGCAGGGGACAAAATGGCCTAATTAATTGGAAAAGAGAAGCAGGATCCAAAAAGACTTCAAAAGGTGGATCGCCAGAACCAAATCTAACAAGATGATGTCAATCGATTAAAATAATGTGCTTAGAAGAAAGAGCTAAATATAGACATAGAGAGTTATGAGGATAAAGGTCTAGAAGTAAGGAGACTAGTTTTAAGGAGCTCAGCGTGAGTCAGCAATGTACCTCGGCGGACTGAACGACAGCAACAGTGAGAACAACAGTAAACAGAGGAAGCCAGGGAGGTCTACGCTGCAGAGCCAGGATTCTGGAATCTCAGCGGAAGCAGTGATAGCATCAGATGTCTCCTCTACCTTTCTAAACACTGCACTTAAAAGGGGCCACTGACAGACAGGAGAGAACTCCTTCATTTGACTGGTACTTCGTGAGTATCCTTTGTGCACCACACTCTACTCCAGGCACTGAAGATTCAGAAGAGAACAGGAGAGACAAAGGCACTGAAGTCTCCCTGAAGCTGACATGGCAGGATGAAAGGATAAACAATTAAATCAGATCAATCACTTCACAGGCCAATAATGAGCTAAAAAGAAGATAAAGGAGATGATTGTTTGGAAGTGGCTAGAAGGCAGAGTAAAGCTTATTAAGACCTGGTGACTAACCAAAAGACCTTCTGGAGGAGGTGACCTTTGACTGGGGCCAGCCATTGGAAGATAGAGGAAAGGACATTCCAACCAGAGGCTGAAGGAGAATAAAGAAAACTGCTGTGTGTGAAAGGTGGAGAGAAAAGGGAGATAAACTTGGAGGAAAGAGGTAGGCAGAGTCAGATTATGCAGCATATTGTAAGTCACAATATGAAATTGATTGTATGCCTTGTATAATTACCAGTCATTAAAAATTCAAAGCAGAGAAGTGAAACAACCTGATTTACACTTTAAAAACATTATTCTCATTGACACATGGATAATAAATGGAGAAGGATAAGGGTAGTGGCAAAGACAGCAGGTAAGAAGTTTTGGAGGAAGTGCAGGTGATGAGGATACAGCTAAGGCTGCAGAGGATACGGACAGAAGTATGCTCAGAGGAAGGGACCGCACTAGTTAACAAGGCACAGAAGGAGGGGCTGAAGGAAATAAGCATCACCAGCTGGCGAGGGAAAACACTGAGGACACCTATGAGAGCTGTCTCTGAATCCTCCTATAGCTCAGTGCTAGAGTGAGGGCATTCTGTGTCACGCCGCCACAGAAGAGCAGAAAAGAGTTATATTCACAAGATGAAAGACTCTGTACCGCATAGACTGGAGTCCTGTTCCTTTACATATAGACTATGTGACTTTGGGGATACAAATATCTATTTAATAGAGTTGCTATGAAACTTACATTAATTTTACCCAAAAAAAGTACCCGAGAAGGGCTTAACTCAGGGCTTCCCTGGTGGCTCAGCTGGTAAAGAATCTGCCTGCAATGCAGGAGACCCTGGTTCAATTTCTGGGCTGGGAAGTTCCCTTGGAGAAGGGACAGGCTACCCACTCCAGTATTCTTGGGCTTCCCTGGAGGCTCAGATGGTAAAGAATCCACCTGCAATGCAGGAGACCTGGGTTCAATCCCTGGATTGAGAAGACATGACAACCTAGTCCCATATTCTTGCCTGGAGAATTCCCATGGACAGAGGAGCCTGGAGGGCTACAGGCCATGGGGTCACAAAGAGTCAGACACAACTGAGCAACTAAACACAGCACACAAGGGCCTAACTCACGAGAAGTTGGTACTAAGTGATAGACTGTAATAATTATCATTATTAGGATTTTTATCTTTATCAGAAGGAACCTATTCTTAGGCAATGGCTTTTAACCATTTTTGTCTTAGAAAACTTTGAGAATGTCATGAAACATGCCTTCTCTCCAGGAAAAAAATGCACTATAAACACAAAAACACACACGTATATGTGTGTGTGTATGTTGGCACTCAGTTGTTTCTGGCTATTTGTGACCCCATGGACTGTAGCCCACCAGGCTCCTCTATCCGTGGAATTCTCCAGGCAAGAATACTGGAGTGGGTTGCCATTCTCTTCTCCAAGTGTCCTGCACTGTAGACAGAAACTCAACCCTCTTAGCCACCAGGGAAATATATGCACCCATATATACACACCCACACATATACACACACAGTTTTGAACACAACTCTTAGCACTTAACAGACTCCTTTGAGAGCCCATCAATGAACCCTTTTAGCAGAGCATAGAACACAAATTAGGAAGACTTGTTTTAAAGGGAAATGAGTTGAGAATCCCAAACTTCATTTAAACATAATCTTGTCGATAAATGGAGAAATTAAAGCTGGAGATGTCACTGACCTTCCCATTTTGTCCAAGTTGTGGAGAAATCTGGGAGAGAAAGGCATCACACACACACACACACACACACACACACCCTAGCATCAGCAACAGCAACAAATCAAAGAGGTCAGACTAAAATAACAGGGGAGTCAGTGGTAATTGAAAGACCACAAGACTGTCATCAGAGGAGGATGTAAGACAGTGTTGGGGATGACATGTAAGATGCTCTTGGGTCCTCCCTGAACTAGGTGAAGAAAAATTTTAGGAGCTGTGGTTCCTAAGTTTCCAGGACAGGAAATCAACCAAGAAATAATATTTGTTGCCATTATCCAAATGAAGTCTGGGCTGGTACAGCCTGGGCTAGCATGGGAATTAGAAGTCTTCTGGTTTGCTACAGAATGTGAACACAGAGTCAGTTGTGTATCTGCATGTGTCTAGCAACTCCCCTGCCCTCAATCACCAGTAGACTATGGCAAGACATATGTTTTATACACACTGAATCCAAAACATTTAGGAAAGCTTCTATTACAGAGCATGTGTTGAATAAATACACATTGATTGAGAGAAAACAGGTCTAATAATACCGTAAGAGTCAAAGCAGAAAATTAGATATTCTCAAGAATGAATTCTGTAAAGATTAAAGCCGTAGGGAAACAGAAGGTTTTGCCCCAGGAATGGCTAGATAGAAACGTTTAAAGAGAAACCCGGCACAGATACTGAAAAAGGAACAGAAGCTTTGAATGATAATGTTTGAAGTGTGTGTGTATGCATGTGCTTGCTATGGATCCCTTTCTTCAAATGAAATCTTACACAGAAGTCCAAAAAATTGTTGAGACCATCAGTCTCACCGCAGTGGAGAGGGACACTGTCCCCACGCCACCCCACTTGCCCTGAGGCACTCAACAAGAACCTTAGAGTACAGTTTGAAAAGCCACTGGGTTGGGTGACTTCTAAGGGACCAGCTAGACTCTCTGTCAATCTGGAGCAGAACTCTGGGTTGAGGTTACCTCGAATGACTTTTTCTTTGACTCAAAACTCCTAGACATCCAAACACAGGAGCATAAAAGGCTTTAAAATCCCACCAAGGATCTACTTTAGAAAAATAAAAAATCTGGAGTTGTATCAAGGGTCCCCACCCTGGCCCAGCCCACTTCCCAGGCACCCCCAGCTTACCTCTTCATGGACTTGGGGGACAGCTCCTTCTCTGCCTCCTTGACAGGCATGCTGTAGGAGTCCACGTTGCATTCACTGTCATCATCGTACTCGTGGTCCAGCAGTGTTCTCGCCCAGGTTCCCATGTCATAAGGCGGAAGCATTCCTCCAAACTCAGAGGGCAGAATCTCAGGATGAATTAGTTGGTGCAGCTGTTCAGGTTGTTGCCATGCAGAAATATCTGCAAGCACAAGAGGAGGGTGGGGAAAACCCACAGAGGAGACTGAATGCCATGTGGACGCCAGGGATTGGGGTGGGGTAGGAGGAGGGATGGAGGATAGAAAGAGCCAGAACTAGAGTTTTCCGTGTCTGTTAACATGTTTAAGCCTCTCTTCTACTCTGTGAAACGGGCAGGCTGGTATCATAATCTTAATATTTCATATAAAAATCCTGAGGCTCAGGGACTTTAAGTAGCTTCTAGAAAGTCAGATCATTTTTAAAGAATTGGAACTGAAAATTTAGTTTCCTGCTTCATAGCTGGGAACATGAGTAGAATCTAATGGGCCTGCTTCGATCTGCACATTATCCTGGTGTTAGTTGCGCAAAGCTGATGATGTGCATAATGAACGCTATTAAAACAGACTTTTCTCATGAGGGACTCATCAACTGCTGAGCCCATTCAAGTTATTGAACCCCAAAGCTGTCACCAGTACGGCTTTGTCGTTATCATCAATAAAAATAAGAATACTGTAGCCACTAAATTACTGCTTTATAATGCAAAGTATGTGATGTAAATAAAAGTAGATTAGCATCATCACAATGAAAGGTTGACTGAAGAGTCACATCCCAAAGGAGTTATGTCCTGTAATGTTGCCAGCATCTTCTCTGCTACAGATTTCCATGCTTATCATTCAAATCGTAAATGGAATGAGCTGAAACTGTAAAGCTGTGTGTATATGTTAATCATTGTTATTACTGTCTACACAGAGCTTTTTGTTAAACTGGAGGATCACTTAAGCTACATAGTCAAGATTTGTTTCTCCCTAAACAGCTACCTCTTTTCTCTTCTTTTATATTAATCTCAAAACTGCAGGTCAGCCTCCTCTAATAAAGTACTACTGTTATCTTATATAGATTTATACATTTATTTAAAGATTATAGCTTATAAGTGGCTTAGAAATAATCTCATATTTTAGGTTCAAGATGAAAGAGCTAAGACATTCATCTTGCTTCTAACAGTGGATACTGTTAGAATCCACTTAAGTAAATATTTTGGAAAACAAAGAAAGACTGTGTGTGCATGTGCTTAGTCGCTCAGTCATGTCCAGCTCTGCGACTGCATGGACTGTGGCCCGCCAGGCGCCTCTGTCCATGGAGAGTCTCCAGGCAAGGATCCAGGAGTGGGTTGCCATGCCCTCCTCCAGGGGATCTTCCCCACCCAGGGATTGAGCCAAGGTCTCCCGCACTGCAGGCAGACTCTTTACCATCTGAGCCACTAGGGAAGCCCAAAGAAAGCCAAAGAAAGACTGGTCTATATCAAATAAAATGAGAAGAATGAGAGTCACCAATCAACAAGTAATACTAATAAACTATGGAAGGATATAAAAGCACGTGAGAGCAGGTACTGGCCGAAATGATCACAGCAAGCGGCTGGTGGAATACATATACTACAGAGGTGGAAGATACTTTCTGACCCAAGTTAAATCAGGTTATTTGCAAATTCTCCACCTTCTCCTCCTATTTATAGAGCACAACAGCCTAGGAAAACATACACACCCCTATAATTTTCCTAGGGAGATGAAATTCTAGTGCCTGAAATCCCTACTTTATTAGGTATACAACCTTGCTTTCATCAGACGTATTGCTTCACATCAGAAACCTTCTCTTTCAAGTCATGCAAGAGTTATGGTGATAATCCACAGAAAAGTAAATGTAATTCACACTACTTCTTCTCTTTTTGCCAGCACTCTGTTATCTCCTCCCTCAACATCGCTCTCAGCTTTGGCCTTGTTTCCTCCTTCCCAGAAAAAAAAACGGCGACCAGATGAGATCCACCCACTAGCATCTGTGTCCACATGCTCTGCCTTTGCTCCCAGCACAATGGAAGAATACACTCTACAAAGGCCAACCCCTCCACCTGTGCACTAGAATTCATCCTCTCTTCCACTCAGTTACATTTCCCCAGCAATTCTCTCTTTCTCTCTCACATCATCAGATTTCCACTTTGTTCTGTATGTTTTCCATCAAAGAACACACACAACAATTCTACTCTTGCCTCCCCCCAGTACAGATGCATTAAACCTATCTTGACCTTATTTCTATTTCCAGTTATTATCCTATTTACTCCTTCCTCTTACTGGAAAACTCAACGAAGGAATCATCTATATTCATTGCCCAAGTACATTTGTCCCATTTTTTCTGAATCCAGTCCAAATAGGTTTGCCTCCCACCACTCCACGAAAATAGCTCTTGTCAAGATCCTTCTCACTGCTAAATTCAGTGTCCAATAATTCTATATCCTTATTTTTCTCAAACTCTCAGCAGAACTGGGTAGAGTAGATAATTCTCCTCAATGAAAACACTTTCTCCCAGGATCTCTTGGTTTCCTACTATCTGATAGATGCCTTCTTCGGTCCCTTTTGCTGGTTGTTCCACTTTTGCAATATCTTAACATCAGAGAGCTTCAGGCTTCACTTCTCGAATTTATTACCTTCTCTAACTGCACTCAGGTAACTTGGAAATCAACCCCAAATATTCATTGGAAGGACTGATGCTGAACCTGAAGCTCCAATACTTTGGCCACCTAATTCAAAGAGCCGACTCATTGGAAAAGACCCTGATGGTGGAAAAGACTGAGGGCAGGAGGAGAAGAGAGTGACAGAGGATGGGATGTTTGGATGGCATCACCAACTCAATAGACATCAGTTTGAGCAAACTGGGAAAATGAAGGACAGGGAAGGCTCATGTGCTGCCGTTCATAGGGTTGCAAAGAGTCGGACATGATTTAGTGACTGAACAAAAACAAGGTTTAAATATCATCCATACACTGAAAATGTATATCCTGAATCCAAACCTCTCTTTTGAACTTCATATTACTATTTTTATTCTCTGTGTCACACCTCCACTTAAATGATCAATGGGCACCTCAAACATGTCGTATCCAGAATGGAACTTATAATAACTTTCTCTCCTAAATCAGATTCTCCCTATTTTCAAGGTCAGCTAATGGTACAAATATGCTTCCAGTAACTCACGCCAAAACCTTTGACTCATCTTTTACTTCTCTCGTAATCTAAGTTGTTAGTAAATTCTTTTGGTACTACCTCCAAAACCTATCTTGAGTTCAAACACGTGAACAACTCCACTGCTACAGCCCTAACTCAACTCCTATCACCCCTTCCACTGTGTTACTGAGCGAGCCTCCTAACTGCTCTCCCCACTTCCACTCTCGCCACCAGGACTCTGCTCGCAACAAACAGCAGCCAAAGGCCTCTGTCAAAACTTGAATCAGTCAGAACATACTGGTCTGCTCACAATCCCCCGCTAGCTTCTCCTTTCTCCTTGCTCCAGCCCTTTAAGATCCTCTATGAACGCCTTCAGGGAACACATCTCCTACGACTCATCTGCTGGAGCGTCCACACACACATCTGTCTCATCGTTTTTTGAAGTTTTACTACATTCTCTTCCCTCTTACATATTTTTCTTCTTCCGTTTCACTCAAGACATCTGGTCTCTAGGGGCTCTTTTGCCTCAGATTGCCTTACAATTATACTTAGGCTGAATTTTTTAATTAAAATCTTTTTTTTAAGTTTTTTTCCTAAACTGTGCCATTAAAGAGATTATGGTAGGAGACCATAATTATAGGAAGAAGTGGGTAAAATATTTTTAAGAATTAGCAAGAAGTAGATGAGAAAGTCCATGATACTGAGGAATAATTAGAAGCTTGTAACAACTAGTAGGAAAATCAGTTTCTGTCCGCTCTTGGGGTGTGACAGGACAACATCCATGGACTAGCTAGAAAGCTCACTGGGATAGTGGGCTGAAACCTAGTCATTGGACTCTAACATCAATAAAGATGCTTGGGTCCATAAAGAGACCTTAATTCAAGGAACTAATACTAGCTTGAACAGTGAAGATGTCAAAAATGGTCATGATGGATCATAAGTTAGGCTATCCATGAAATATTCCAGCCATTGGTGAAATTTTGAGAAAGGATCTCTGTAACACTTAGGGTTGACATTCCCATCAGCCCAGCATGTTGGAAACTCAAAGTCTGCTTTAATTTAAGAAAATGAAGAACTAAATGTCCATTTGTGAAAGATGATTCACAACTTTTCTTTAGGTTTCTTTTACCAGCTTTTCAGATCATAAATTTATAGCATTTGCATTATAAGGTGCTTGAGTAATACTATAAGGCTGAATCACTTGGGATTCCAGGAAGGAAATATAACAATAGCATTGTATTGTGCATTGATTACATAAGCAGAAATTAAGGGTGTTTTAATTTATAATTATTTTCTCATACAAAAATTCCCAAATCATGTAGTTTTCAACTAAAATGGTAAAATTCAAATACCTTCCTTCCATCTAGAATAGTGCCAGCACTGTCTTCTTTTAGGCATTGTCAAAATCATCAAATTCCACCAAATAACTCCCAAACCTAGAGCTTTTCTCGTTTTATAGATTTGACACGCTTCAGTCTTTTCAACAGAGCAGAATCATGTCAAAATAATGTCACAACAAGTCACCCCTGAACTCAGTCTTTCAAATGCTACTCATTTCACTCTGACGGAAAGCCCAGATCTGATGGCAGCGTGCAAGGCCCTCCAAGAGCTGGTGCACCATGTTCCCACCCACCCAGTGCACTACTATCCTCTCCAACAGCTCATTTGGCTCCAACTTTTCTGACTTCCTAGCATGTGTGCTAGCTCACTTCAGAAGTGTCCAACTCTTTGGACTCTGTGGACTGTAGCCCAGCAGGCTCCTCTGTCCATGGGATTCTCCAGGCAAGAATACTGGAGTGGGTTGCCATGCCCTCCTCCAGGGGATCTTCCTGACCCAGGGACTGAACTTGTGTCTCTTATGTCTCCTGTGTTAGTAGGTGGGTTCTTTACCATTAGTGCCACCTGGGAAGGCCTTCTTGCTATTTGTCAAATATTCCAGGCTTGTTTCAAGAACCACTACCTTTGTTATTCCCTGTGCCTGGAACAGTCTTCCCAGTAAATCTGTATTTTCAGTTCTGCTATTTCCTAGCTGAGATTTAGAACAAATGGTTTCATCTTCCATGTCTCATTTTCCCATCTATAAAAGGAGAAAAATAATAATGCTTACCCTAGAGACTTGTTGGAAGGACTAAATGAGTTAACAGATTGAAAGTATTTAGAAAGGCATGTGGTGTGCAGTGAATGCTACGTTAGCGTTCACAGGTATAATTTGTACTAAAAACCCCAGCAGGTACTTTGGATCACCTGATCATCCCTTCACAAAAGATTGCTTGAAAAGGTTATTTCTGAGGCATGACATCCATTGTTTTGAACTATAAATTGGAAATTAACTTGATTTACAAATATTCATTGGAAGGACTGATGTTGAAGCTGAAACTCCAATAATCTGGCTACTTGATACAAAGAGCCGATTCATTGGAAAAGACTCTTTTGCTGGGAAAGATTGAGAGCAGGAGGAGAAGGGGGCAACAGAAGATGAGATGGTTGGATGGCGTCATTGACTCAATGGACATGTTTGAGCAAACTCCGGGAGATACTAAAGGATAGGGAAGCTTGGCATGCTGCAGTCCACGGGGTTGCAAAGAGTCAGATGTGACTTAGCAACTGAAAAACAACAAATTAACTTGAATCTTGGTGATAGACATAATTCCTAATATAAATTACCATTGTCTGTAGAATTCTTCCTCCTAAAGTACTAAAACATATTCAACAAATTCATAAGAGAAAACTCTGTTCATAAGTGTTTGAAACCAACACACATCTAACAATGACTTCACTTTCACACTTACAGTAAGGCGTTTATGGCACTAAAATACCTGAAGTGCCTTCTCATTCACTGAGAAACATGGAAAATTATCCTCTGTATGGATTTAGAAAAAACTATATTTTACTGTGGAACTAATCATTTGAAAATTGCTCACAGCACAGTGGTAAAAATATCTCTAAATGCGAAGCTATTTGGATTCAAATGTTAACTCTACAACTTTACAGCTGTGTAAATGAGTAAGCAAGTTATTTATCCATCCTAGAACTTACTTTCCTCAGCTTTACACAGAAAATGATGCTACTAATCATACTTTTCAGAGATGTTTGCAGGGTAAGATGAAATAATGTATATTAAATGCACTTTAAAATCATTATAATGATTAATGTGTTCGATACTGTAGTATGGGGGCTTTCCAGGTGGCAAACTGGTAAAGAACCTACCTGCCAATGCAGGAGACACAAGAGATGCAGGTTCCATCCCTGGGTCAGGGAGATCCCCTGGAGGAGGAAATGGAAACCTGCTTCATATTCTTGTCCAAAAAAATTCCATGGGCAGAGGAGCCTGGGGGGCTACAGTCCATGGAGTCATAAAGAGTTGGACACAGCTGAGGAACTGAGCACTTGCACTGTGTTAAATAAGTTATATAAATTTTTGTATTCTCAGAAAAATGATTATTTTGGAACATACTTTGAATATCCTAGTTGTTGGATAAAACTAAATCTTGGAATTCAAGTAACCTGTAACTTAAAGAAATATTAAAATTTCTACACACGAACATTCTGTCTATAATGTATGATTGCTCATGACAATCACTACAAAATTATATTAAATAGTACAAAATTCACCATACATAACGCAATACATATTGTGGAATTACTAACACCCACTTATCAACATATAAAACATTTCTGTCTAAATGTAACTTGAAATTAAGTATACCAATAACAATACAGTAACATGGCATAATTTTTTTTTTTTAACTTTTAACTGAGGCTTTAACATACGATGAATGTGCTAAAATGTTCTCCCCACTTGTGGAAAAGCAAGAGAGTTAGTTTTTAAATATTTCTTTTACAGATTCACTGTTCAGAATTAATCACAAGGTTTTAAATTTTATAAACTATCTTTTATGTTAAATAGTTACATTCAGTATAGAAGCACACTTTTGCTGTAGCAAATGTTATACACACAGTATGCATGATAACTTACTGAATGGGGAGGGAAAGGAAACAAACAACAACAACAAAAAAAGACAAAGAAGCAAACAAATACCCTTTTCCGAGTCTTCTCCTTCAGGAAAGGCCGGATCACGGTGTACAGGGCATGGATGTACCATGGTTGGTTAACAAAATGAATTCCTCCAAATCGTGCTGGGAAACTATCCTAGAGTAACATGGAGGGGGGAAAAAATCAAAACACACTTTAAAACATTGAGAAGGTTAAGGGAAGGCGTTCTGGTGAACAAATTTGTTATTTCACACACTTAAATGAGATTATCTGTATAGCAAAGGAGAAAAAGAAAAAAGAACCTCACTGCAATTAACACTGTAAATTTCACGTGGAAACTGAAGGAGTATGTAATAAAGCGCATCTTTCTCAAGAATCGGTTGTTGATAGGAAGAGTAAGAGTGCCACATTTCAAGCTTGCAAATTCCTGATAATCATTATAAACCAAGAAAGATAAATAAAAGACCTGAGAAATTTGTTATTATACACACAGTATGCATGATAACTTACTGAATGGGGAGGGAAAGGAAACAAACAACAACAAAAAAAAACAAAGAAGCAAACAAATACCCTTTTCCGAGTCTTCTCCTTCAGGAAAGGCCGGATCACGGTGTACAGGGCATGGATGTACCATGGTTGGTTAACAAAATGAATTCCTCCAAATCGTGCTGGGAAACTATCCTAGAGTAACATGGAGGGGGAAAAAAATCAAAACACGCTTTAAAACATTGAGAAGGTTAAGGGAAGGCGTTCTGGTGAACAAATTTGTTATTTCACACACTTAAATGAGATTATCTGTATAGCAAAGGAGAAAAAGAAAAAAGAACCTCACTGCAATTAACACTGTAAATTTCACATGGAAACTGAAGGAGTATGTAATAAAGCGCATCTTTCTCAAGAATCGGTTGTTGATAGGAAGAGTAAGAGTGCCACATTTCAAGCTTGCAAATTCCTGATAATCATTATAAACCAAGAAAGATAAATAAAAGACCTGAGAAATTTGTTGCACAATGACTCTATGTTAGATATATGTATATTAAATTATATTTAAATTAGAATGTTTTGTTAATTTTCAAGGTAGACATCTATAATGTAGGGACTGTCACATATCAACCTCATTTTATTCTCTTTATTATCAACTTTACTATGAACACTCTCCTTATTCCAGCTGCCAAAAAAAAGGAAATGTGCTTAAGCAAAATAAAAACCTGGAAGTGTAGTGTAAGAAAATTTGCACACGCATTTTGTCAGGGTAAATGAAACTCACATGCTCTGTTCTCATTCCACAGGAGGAAAATGGGGCTCTCTTTAAGCCAGTTTCTTCTTCTTTCAGTAAGAACTCTCCTGTGCAAGATTTGCATCTGAAGAGATGCAGAGGTGTTTTCTTCCCATCTGTGACTAAACAAGTGCCTCTCAAATCCACCCCCAAATCTGAATACAATCCTTAAATCAAACAGATTACATTTGACAGTTCTAAGATTCTGCAATAATGCACTTGATGGTTCAAAATTCCATGTTGAGCTGACTACAAAAGTCTCCTTTTAAAAATCCATCCACTAGAAGTCTCTCTTGGTGGCATCATAATAATTAACATATTTCTGGGTACTGCATAGAGCATAAATAGGAACAAAAGAAAAGAAACTGAAATAATTGTAAATCTATTTTCTTAATTTAAATTTTCTCTTGAATAAGATTCAAAAGATTTGAAAACACTATTTTGTTTTTAGGGAACACATGAGCATTAAGGGCTTGGTTGGCTCAGACAGTAAAGAATTAGTCTGCAATGCAGGAGACTTGGGTTTGATCCCCAGGTGGGAAAGATCCCCTGGAGAAGGGAATGGCTAGTGACTCCAGTATTCTTGCCTGGAGAATTCCAAGGACAGAAGTGCCTAGCAGGCTACAGTCCATGGGGTTGCAAAGAGTCAGAAAGCACTAAACGACTAACGCTTTCAGTTTATGACAAAAAAGAAGACATAGTTGTTTTTAAATCATAATATTTTTATACGTAAAAAGAAGATAATAAAGTATACACAGTAAAAAGAATACTAAAATGTGCCCTCCATTCAGCTTAAGAAATAGAATATGCCGGTAACCTTGAAGCCCACTGTATTTTCATATTCTTTCACTTATCCACATTTTAAAATTTCATATTTTATTTCAAATATAAGCATTTATCTTGCTTATATTTATTATAAATATTATGACTATATATCATGTTTATTATTTTATATTTTGCATATTTTATTTATTTTTATATTTTATTATTTTGCTATGTGTGTTAGTTGCTCAGTCGTGTCCAAACCTTTCAGAGACCATGAATTATAGCTCACCAAGCTCCTCTCTCAGGCAAGAATACTACATATACAAATATACCAGCCTTCCCCCGGTGGCTCAGCAGTAAAAACCTGCCTGCAATGCAGGAGCCGCAGGAGATGCGAGTTAGATCCCTGGGTTGGGAAGATTCCCTGGAAGAGGGCATGGTAACCCACTCTAGTATTCTTACGTAGAGAATCCCATGGACAGAGGAGCCTGGTGGGCTACTGTCCATAGGGTCGCAAGGAGCCAGATTCAATTGAAGTGACTTAGCAGGCACCACATAAACTTTACAAACGTCACAGTGAATGTCATCACATAGTGGTGTTATTGAGCTTTCTTGATGTGAAATACAAACACTTTGTGCATAGCTGCAGTACGCTGTCACTATCGCATAGCACACCATTGCATGGGTGCTATTTGGTCGTTCAGTCATGTCCAACTCTTTGTGACCCCATGGACTGCAGCACTCCAGGCTTTCCTGGCCTTCTCTATCTCCCAGAATTTGATCAAACTCATGTCCATTAAGTTAGTGACACTATACAACCATCTCATCCTCTGCAGTCTCTTTCTAGTCTTGACCTCAGTCTTTCTGAGCATCAGGGTCTTTTCCAATGAGTCGGCTCTTCACACCAGGTGGCCAAAGTTTTGGAGCTTCCGCTTCAGCATCAGCATCAGTCCTTCCAGTGAGTATTCAAGGTTGATTTCCTTTAAGATTGACTGGTTTGATCTCCTTGCTGTCCGAGTGACTCTCAGGAGTCTTCTCCAGCACCAGAGTTTGAAAACATCAATTCCTCGGCACTCAGCCTTCCTTATGGGCCAACTCTCACATCCATACATAACTACTGGAAAAACCATAGCTTTGACTGCTGCTGCTGCTAAGTCGCTCCAGTCGTGTCTGACTCTCTGCGATCCCATAGATGGCAGCCCACCAGGCTCCCCCATCCCTGGGATTCTCCAGGCAAGAGTACTGGAGTGGGTTGCCAGACTGGATGGACCTTTGTTGGCAAAGTGATGTCTTTGCTTTTATTACGCTATCTAGGTTGTTCATAGCTTTTCTTCCAAGGAGCAAATGTCTTTTAATTTTGTGGCTACAGTCACCATCTGCAGTGATTTTGGAGCCCAAGAAAATAAAATCAGACAGTTTCCACTTTTTCCTCATCTATTTGCCATGAAGTGATAGGACTGGATGCCATGGTCTTAATTTTTTGAATGTTGAGTTTTAAGCCAGCTTTTTCACTCTCCTCTTTCACTTTCATCAAGAAGCTCTTTAGTTCCTCTTCAGTTAGAAGAGGTGAGATCAAATTGTACCAATTTATACTCTTCCTTCCACCAGCAATGCAGGAAAGTTCTGGCTATTCCTCATACACTTGGTATTGTCAATCTTCCTAATGCCAATCTAATGGGTATAAAATAGGTTCTCTTGACACTGTAATTTGCTAGTTGCTTCATCTTTGCTCTTTGTAATTCCATCATTAATAACTTGTTTGATAGCATAACCATTTTACTCAGAGGTATTCTGCTTCTGAGTCCTTGAGGGCTTGTCTCTGCTGACCTTGTTCATGATATCTTATTTACAGTGAGTCGTATTTGGCTACTATTAATCATTGGGAATCCTGAAAGAGCTATCTTGAGGATGCTTCTCTCCAGGCAAGACCTATATCAGCTCCTACCAGGTTCTATGAACCTAGTTTGGCTATAATTTAATTTCTCATCTCTGTTTCTCTGCCTGTAGAAGGTATGTATGTGCAAATGTCAGACACATGAGACAATTTTGACTTCAGAGTATCAGGGAAGACTATTATCATCATCATTATTAATACTAATATTATTACTATTATTATTTTTATACCTGAATATGGAAGAGGTGGACTTCCCTGGTGGCTTGGCAATGAGGAATCTGTCTGCAGTGCAGGAGAAGCAGGAGATAAAGGTTTGATCCCTGGGTTGGGAAGATCCTCTGGAGAAGAGCATGGCGACCTACTCCAGTATTCTTGCCAGAAGAATTCCACGGACCAAGGAGCCTGGCAAGCTATTGTACATGGGGTTGCAAAGAGTCGGACACGACTGAAGCAACTGAGCAAACACGCATGGGAGAGGCAGACAGGTTTCCTTAAAGGTTTCCTGGTCAGCTGGGATTTTCCCAGCACAACCTTCCCCTAAGGACGTAGCACCTGGAGGAATGCGGGTTCTCATCAGTCACCAACTTGCCCTCAGGCCTCAGGCCTGCTCCTGCCAACCCCACAGCCCCAGCAACCATTACTCTCCAAAATTCTGGGTTCTTGTGTGTGTGTGCTCAGTTGCATCCAACGCTTTGCAGCCCCATGGACTGCACTAGGGTCCTCTGCCCATGGAATTTTCTAGGCAAGAATACTGGAGTGGGTTGCCATGCCCCCTTCCAGGAGATCTTTCCAACCCAGGGACTGAACCCTCATCTCTTGTCTCCTGCACTGGCAGGCGGATTCTTTACCACCAGCGCCACCTAGGCGCTTACAGTCAACATTTACCTGCAGACCCATTCAAACTTCACTTAAATTCTTTTTTCTTTCAAGTCGACTCTGTGTGCTAGTCTCTGTCGGGACCTGTCTTATGTTCACTACAATTCAGTAGACCATCTAGACATATTTTCGTTGTGATTTATTCAAGACTTTGGTGTTTCATGGCAGGGCGTCCTTGAAGAATGTTTAACCTCCAGCACTGCCTAAAGCAGGACCACTTGGTACACTTTTAAAATATACTCCTGAGTGAGCATTTTGATCTCTAGAACCAAAGGGAATGAACAACAGTTATCGGTTTATTTAACCAAAAGTCTTAGCTCAGAGACTTTTCAACTTCGAGAATCATTTGAAGGTCATGCTTCTTCTATTGTGAAAAAGGAATATGCACACGTAAGCACATAACGTACAAATGATGGCACTGGACACATCTTTCAATACAGAATACCTTGGTCACAGTTAAGATGGTATAAAAGAGAAAGAAAAGCACTGACTTTGAAGTCAAGTACTCAGGTTAAAATTCTAACTTAATACGGCCTGTGTCTTCTCGGGCATCCAGGTCCACAACAAGGACACAACACCTGATTCCTTCCTTTCCTCACTGTGACACCACTCACTTCCTCTCTCTTTCTCTCCTGCTTGTGGTGTTAGCATTATTTGTATGATACATCTGTTGTAGTTGCCCTGCAGTCCTTGGATATTCTGTTCCGTTTTTTTCCCTTGGTTCTCTTTGCATTTCAGTTTTTGAGGTTTCTATTGATATATCCTCAAGCTCAGGGATTCTTCCTTAGCTGTGTCCAGTCGACTAAAAAGTCTATCAAAGGCATTCCTCATTTTCGTCACAGGGTTTTTGATCTCTAGCATTTCTTTCTTGGTTCTTTTTTAGACTTCCCACCTCTTGACTTGCACTGCCCAGTTTATCTACTAAACTGCTTTCCAGTTTATCTATTAAACCTGCTTTCCAGTTTATCTAATAAAGCCCTTAGCATATTTCTCATAGTTGTTTAAATTCCCAGTTTAATAATTCCAGCACCCCTGCCATGTATCATTCTGATGATTATTCTGTATCTTCAAATTGTGCTTTCTACCTTTTTTCAGCCATGTATTATAATTTTTTCATGATAGCCAGGCATGACCTACCAGATAAAAGGACTATTGTAAAAAGCCTTCAGTGGCAAGATGGGGGGCAGGGAAAGCATTCTACAGTCCAGCGGACTAGCTCTCGGGCTTTAATGATCCTGACACTGGACTGTGCACTCCCAAGTGTTTCTTTTTTGTTTTTTAATTTTTTTCTCTCCACTTAGGTAGAACAACATGGCTAAAGTACCCACAGTTGGGTATTTCTCTTCTCCCATGTGGAAGACTAAAACTGGGAATTTTCTTTCCTTAGATCAGTTGTGGTAGTTTAGTCGCTAAGTCGTGTCTAACTCTTGTGACCCCGTGGACAGTAGCCTGCCAGGCTCCTCTGTCCATGGGAATCTCCAGGCAAGAGTACTAGAGTGAGTTGTCATTTCCTTCTCCACATAGGTCAGTTATATTCTAACAATACCCATTTGGGCTCTGGTTACCTGCAACTACCAGGAGATACTAAAATTGTCTCTTAATTTACAAACTGTGAGCTCTTTAAGTGCAGAGGTTGTGTGTTCTCCTGAGAGCAAACCTTGATGGCCAGCACACAGTGCTCTGGCATATTTTTAAATGGTTCCTTTTCCCCACCCCTAAAGCAATCACAAGGGGATTTTTCTCAAATGCTTACTGAGAGAACTTGGGTCAAGATTCGGGAGGAAAATCTCACCAAAGTGTGGATGGCCCCCTATACCTGCACTCTCACTGGAGTTTTTCACTCTCAGAATTTTGTACAGTGAGCCTCCAGCAGTTTGTCAATTATAATTCAGGCTCCAACATTGGTTCCCACGTTGGTTTCTGATCGAGGGTTTCTGCCCCACTAAGCCAAGACTGCCTGTATTCACCTGTTTCTCCAGTCTTGGAGGTAGGGGATTGCCCTGTATCCTTGTATCATCTTCAGAAATCTAAGAATAGTCATTGACTTTTCAATCTGCTCCATTTTTCCCTTGTTAGGACAGAGTAGCAATTTCCAAGCTTTTTAGTATATGAAACTGAAAACCAGAAGTCTGATTCCTTCACTTCTTACCACACCCCAAGTCCTGCAATATTATACCCAACACTGTGCAGCTTCATATTCACCTTCCATATGATGCCAATGTGATCCCAGGAAAATCTGAAAACATTATCCCCATTTCTCTGCTTAGTACCATGTCACTTCCCTCCACCCCCTTCATGTCTGTTCATATTCATGTGCTGTTTTATTATTTGTTGATTCTATCCCCCCACCCCCTTTTTTAAATAATCTGCTCATACTGAACCCTTAAGAATCAGCTCAGGTAACAGCTTCTCCAGAAAGTTTTTTGATCCTTTTCCTCACTTCTCATCCCACTGAAAGAAAATAAAGTGAAAGTGAAGTTGCTCAGTTGTGTCAACTCTTTGCAATCCCATGGACTGTAGTCTGCCAAGCTCCTCCATCCATGGGATTCTCCAGGCAAGAATACTGGAGTGGGGTGCCATTTCCTTCTCCAGGGAATATTCCTGACCCAGGGATTGAACCCGGGTCTCCTGCTTTGCAGGCAGACTCTTTACCATCTGAGCCACTGGTAGCCTCATCCCACCACTCTCCCATAAAAACCTACCTCTACCATCACAGTGCTGGAGCACCTACCATGAGATACTAAAATTGTCTCTTAATTTATCTGCTTTCACTACTAAACTGTGAGTTCTTTGAGTGCAGAAACCTCTGAACTCAAAGTGTTCCATATGATCTGTTGGTGCTGGGTCTGCCATCCATTTCCACCCACTTCATGCCCACCTAAGAGAGCAGGGCATGGAAGGTTAAACCATAGGAATCTTACCACTGGGGTTCTTAATAGGAGAGATCTACATGAGATCTACTTGAGTAAGGTTTAAAGGACTAAAAGAGGCAGCAGTCACCTTCCTGTGCAATGACAGCTGCTAAACAAGCACCAGGCTCCCCAAGGGCTCAGGGATAGAGAATCTGTCTGCCAGTGCAGGAGATGCAGGTTTGATCCCTGGCTCGGGGAGATCCCCTGGAGAAGGAAATGGCAACCTACTTCAGTATTCTTGCCTGGGAAATTCTATGGATGGAGGAGCCTAAAGTACATGGAGCCACAAAACAGTTGGACATGACATAGCGACTAAATAACAACAAAAGCAAGCTCTAGAGGAGCAATTGTTTACAGCAGTATCTGGATGCGATCTTCCACTTTGTAGCTGTCACTTTGTCAGGTAAAAGTCTGCTGGGACATCAGTCAGTAAGAAGGTAAAGACATTTGTTTATTGACCTCTGAATCTCATCTGCAGGGTTGTGACCTCAAAACAAGAGAGGAGTCACAGTCCTCCCTAATTCTCATCCCTCCTGCTCTTCCAGTGAGCTTTCAGGCACCCACTCTCTGCATTTAAATCCACTTGAACTATCCAGAGGGTTGTTTCGTGCACTGAATGTTGATCTAGACTGTGCTTGATTCACCTTTATACTCCTAGTGTTCTGAAAATGTTGTATATATGTGTGTGTCCCAGAGCAAAACTAGATGAATATTTATTAAATGAAATAGATCTTGATATTTAGTATTTCAGTTCAGTTCAGTTCAGTTGCTCAGTCGTGTCCTACTCTTTGTGACCCCATGAACCGCAGCACGCCAGGCCTCCCTGTCCATCACCAACTCCCAGAGTTCACCCAAACCCATGTCCATCGAGTTGGTGATGCCATCCAACCATCTCATCTTCTGTCATCCCCTTCTCCTCCTGCCCTCAATCCTTTCCAGCATCAAAGTCTTTTCAAATGAGTCAGCTCTGCGCATCAGGTGGCCAAAGTATTGGAGTTTCAGCTTCAACATCAGTCCTTCCAATGAATACCCAGGACTGATCTCCTTTAGAATGGACTAGTTGGATCTCCTTGCAGACCAAGGGGCTCTCAAGAGTCTTCTCCAACACCACGGTTCAAAAGCATCAATTCTTCAGCCCTCAGCTTTCTTTATAGTCTAACTCTCACATCCATAAATGACCACTTTGTTGGAAAAGTAATGTCTCTGCTTTTTAATATGCTATCTAGGTAAGCCATGCTCTCTGAGCTACAATTTCTTTGTCTGCAAAATGGGAACAACATTTAATAGGATTGCTACAGCTAACCATTGCTGTTACTCATTCAGCACACCTCCTTGGTACTAAACTACCAAGTTAACAATGAACTCTCCCTTTACACAAGTGGAAATGACCATGGACGAAATTTTACAATATGGCTTACTGGGCAGTTGCTTGGCCTTAAATAACACTACAGAGTGCATGCATGGGTGCTAAGTTACTTCAGTTGTGCCCTACTCTTTGCAACCCTATGGACTGTAGCACACAGGCTCCTCTGTCCATGGGGTTCTCCAGACAAGAAAACTGGAGTGGGTTGTCATTCCCTCCTCCAACACTACAGAGTACGAAACAATAATAAAAATATCACGAAAAAACAATATGCTAATTGTTGGCTCTGCTGGGCACATTGCTGTTCACTGGAGACAATGAAACAAGAAATGCCTTGCAATTAATGAGAAGGGCCAAAAAGGGCTAAAGAAAGTTAACAGAATTTCTACCCTCCAAGAGCTTTTGCCATTTCACCTGCTTCCATTCATTTTCCCTTGAGCAGAATATTTGGGCTTAGTGCAGAAAATATCTTGAATAAATTCTTCAGTTAAATGCAAATGTGACCCACTAAAGCTCTAGTGGAATTCAGCATCTCGCCAAGCCTCTGTAGACCATTCAGTTCAGTTCACTCAGTAAGGTCCGACTCTTTGTGACCCCATGAACTGCAGCACACCAGGCTTCCCTGTCTATCACCAACTCCTGGAGCATGCTCAAACTATGTCCACTGAGTCAGTGATCCCATCCAATCATCTCATCCTTTGTCGACCATAAACTTAAATAAATATCATTCTTTAGGAGAAGATGGATTTGAAAGTACCTCTATCCTGTAGTATGTGAGTTTCTTCAAGAGGTGACTGCCTTGACAAATAATTTCAAAACAAGCTCAGTTAAAGCAAAGCTTTACCATCTCTTCATTGGCACAGAAAATCTATAGACACGATAGACTTTGGCACCATTGGACTATGCTGCTGCTGCCGCTGCTAAGTCACTTCAGTCATGTCTGACTGTGCGACCCCACAGATGGCAGCCCACCAGGCTCCGCCATCCCTGGGATTCTCCAGGCAAAAACACTGGAGTGGGTTGCCATTTCCTTCCTCCATTGGCACTATATGGAGGAGTTAACATATTTATGGGGTCACCCAGGTGGCTCAGTGGTAAAGAATCTGCCTGCCACATGGGTTTGATCCCAAGGAGGGAAGATCCCCTGGAGAAGGAAATAGCAACCCACTTCAGTATTCTTGCTTGGGGAATCTCATGGACAGAGGAGCCTGGTAGTTCATGTGGTTGCAAAAGAGTCAGACATGACTCAATGACTAAACAACAACACAATGACAAACATATTTGTATCTATCAAATATACGTAACTGATTATTCACATATTTCTAGCAAAAAAAAAGTCTGCTCCAAATATCTAGCCATTCAAGAAAAAAGCTAGAGAATCTATTAGCATATTACTTGAATTCTTTAACTGATCTTGATTAAATATAAAAATTGTGTAATAAGATTACTACTACTATGAATAAACTGTCAGATTTAACAGCATGAATCAATATAATTTCTGGTGTAAAGTCTGACATCATAAATGTGAGGAAAATTAACTTTCTATTATTAAATCCACAATTTCAATCTTGTTTCACAAGTAAGACTAGTTAGAATTCCTAAACCACAAGGTCCAGGGTTCCTAAACTTTTCAACTGTGTTAAGAATTGTCCTCCGTGTGAATACAGGCAAAAATTCAACTTGTAGTTCACCCATTCAGAATTAAATCTATTCAGCTTTTTAAAATGCTTTTCATCTTTTCTTGCACTTTTCTATAGCACTTAGTTTCAACTACTATACAGACATGCTATGTCAAAATGCATTTAGTGATAATACACTGGCACCTAGAAATTAGATCTTTAATTCTATAACTCTACCCCTAAAGTTACAGTAGAATAAAAAATTATACACTATTCTTTTATGATGCTTTTAGTAAGCCATATTCTCTGAGCTACAATTTCTTTATCTGCAAAATGGGAACAACATTTAATAGGATTGCTACGGCTAACCATTGGTGTACTCATTCAGCACACCTCCTTGGTACTAAGCTACCAAGTTAGTGAACTCTCCCTTTACCCAAGCAGAAATATAAATATAAAACATGCTTGTTGCAGAAATTTTTTAACACAAAATAAGTATAATTTTTAAAAAGTCACTCATAATTTTACCAGCCAGAGACAAAAGCAATACTCTAAGCATCTTGGGATATGCTTCCTTTTTTTTCAGTTAAATTTTATATAGATGACACGAAACTCTATCTAATAGTCAAGAATTATGATCATTATTATTATGATGATAATTATGATAATACATACATGCCATGTACGTATTCAACATATGTAACATCACTCTCTCATGAGCAGATAGAGAAAGTAGAAGGCAATTATTAGAGCAACTGATACTACTGATACTTCGGTGGGCTTCCCAGGTGTCTCAGTAGTAAAGAATCTGCCTGCCAATGCAAGAGACGTAAGAGACACGAGTTTGATTCCTGGGTCGGGAAGATCCTGAGAAGGAAATGGCAACTCACTCCAGTGCTCTTGCCTGGAAAACCCCATGGACACAGGAGCTCGGTGGGCTTCAGTCCACGGGATCGCAGAGTCGGACACGACTGAGGACCAAGCATATATGCGCATTCCTCAGGTAGGCTCAGGTGAAATGAAAATATCTCCTGCCATATCAACAAACAAGAAATGTCAGGCCATCAGCAATTTCTGGCCTCCAGATGTGAATGCGGGCTCCCCAAACTGTGATCCAACGGGTGCTGTCACCCCCCACCCCACCACAGTAACTGCTGAGGAGCTGGGGAATGCAGGAAGCAAGATGAAGGAGGAAAGAGGATGGGCCCCAGACAGCTGAGGTTCATATGAAAGGACTGAATTCGGCGAGCCGAGAGGCTTGCATCTTCCCATACATATAAGGTTAAATTCCTTAACCTGACGCCTGATCTTTGATGTTCAGATTACCTGTTCCCTTTGTTGCAAACTTGTATATAGCCTGACTTCCCTTCCTCCCTTGTTAGAGCAGCTTTCTCAGAGCTCACATTCCCACACATACACACAAAACTCTCTTTCAGGTTGTGACTATATTTTTTAGTCAACAGTCAACATTATTTTCCTTCAGATACGTTCAAACTTCTGAAGATCGCTTGCCACGCTAACCATATCATGTTTTCCTAAGTATGCGTATTGATGATATCCTTTCTAGACGGTAAACTAGTGTCTTACTACCTCATATCCATCTTTTAGAATGCTGTATTAGCTATGTGACTACATGTCATAACCATCTTCAAGGAGGTTAAATTCCTGAATGAAATGTTTGTTCTAGTTCCAAAGCCTTGCTCCCATTCCCTGACACCAGCACCCACAGCAGTGTCTGGAACCAAAACTTAGTTGTGATTCTGTATGTTTAGTGTCATCAGTACTGGACAGACAGACCCAGGTAAGCCATTCAATTGCGTTCACAAGGAAACAAGAATTCTTACCGAAACATTCTACCTAGTGCCTTCTGCCAAACTATGAGAAAACACACAGGAAAATATTTAATTATCAGCTAATTGGGATGTCTTTTTCTGTGCCTGTCTCATAACTGGTGATAAGCCGTATGTAAATAAATGCAAATAACATATTGAAAAGAAGGACTTTGACCCTGGTACAGAGATAGGAGTTTACATTGAAATTGCACATGTGCAGGAGGCTGTTTCATCTCCATCCTCTTAACTTCTTAACTGTCCATTAAAACCTGAAGCGACCTAGGTAGGTATACAATAAAAGAATTTGTTTAGAGGCAAAGAATTGTTAAGAAACAAAATTTTACCTCCAAAAATGCAATTGCTCTGATCTGTAGGGAAACAATAATGATTAACACTTTCTAGAATCGGTTTATACAACATTTAGAGTTTGTCATCAGAGAAAAAAAGGGGGGGAAAAGGTGAATGGTTGAAAAAATTAGTAAATTCCTGTTACAGGAAACAAGTCAGCCTTCAAAGATAGATCACATTGCATTTTGAAATATGCACTTAGCAAAGCTTTTCATTTGATGAGCAATCTCTGAAACAAAATGATTTCAATTACAGATTTAAATTTTTATGATTCCTCAGAAAACAGTGTCTTCATTTTAATAAGTATTTTAAGAAACATGGATTAACCATGATGGATCATTTAAAAGAGTGACAAATAGGGTACATTAATTTCCCATTAATATGTAGCATTCTTTTAAAGTTAAAAATTTTTGAGATATGAAAATAATTTGAAATGACTTTGCCCTTCTAAAGGTTAAACTCTTAAATCCAAATGTGTTAAAATAGAACTTTCTATATTTGAAAAATATAAAATTAAATTTTATATAAATACAATGTCAAATTTTTAAATTTGTAAATTGATGTTCTTAGATTTTCATTTGCATACTTCATAGTATCTGTTGTAAAACCTCTGGCAAGGGTCAGCTGTTGTTTAAAGTGTCTATCATGAATACAAGTGTGTCAACATGTATTTCTCTTAAGGGTGACCAATAGAATGTGCTGTACCCGAGGGCAAATGCATATCATTTCTGACATTTCTGTTTTAAAAAATCCCACTTTCCTTCATCTTATATGCATCAGTATTTGGCTAAGAAGACTTTATGACACTATAACTCCTAATAAATTTATCTTTTGCCTTGTCACTCTCCTTTTATAAAATTCAGTTCCCATTATAGAGATGTACAGCTTTGTTCTTTTTCAGTTTTGTCTGAGGGTGTTTTCTTTTTTTAAGTTAATTAGAAATGATATCCAAGTGCAATGATGTTGCCTGATAGTCTCCTTTCTGGGAAACATAAAAGAACGCTTAGAGGGATCACTGGAGGGCTGCATCTTCTCAATGCAAATAACTAGGAAAATGGCCACAGGATTCTTGGAGATTAAATGATCATTTCCTTTAAACTATGAGTGGACATGTGCTGTAGAGAGCAGGTCTCACACCAACATTTTGAAGGCAGGGGTATCTGACTGCATTACTCTGGGTTGTTTGCACTGAGAGAGTCTTCCAACTTCCACTCCAAAAGACTAGAAAGAACATCTCTGGGTCACCCTGAAGCCAGTGGTGGCCTGGGCTGCTCCAGCTCACGAAGCTACAGACCTAGAGAAAGAGAATGAGTGATCCTTTCCTAACTCAAGAGGGTACATGAGTATCACTTGCTCTCATGAATATGAGACTTTTGTGACGTTCTTGTCATTGTTGTAATCTTAATATAGACCACCACTTCTCAATTTTTAATTTTGTTTTAAGAATCTTAAATACACTATAGTTGGCTTTCTTAAATCTATGAAGAACTTTAGAGAACTTTATCTCTTCTCTCCAGTAAATCATCACTTGTAAATCATGGTTATACACTAATTCCACAGGAAAAAACACAAGTGTTATTCCATTTTTTTTCCTATCTTTGTTATGCTTCAAGCACATGTATTAAAGTAATCCGTAATACTCTTGCCTTCCAGGTTCCAAGGATAAATCCACTTACTTATTAGGTAAATGTGTCTCCATCAGCAAAAGTATTCTTATCCCTTCCTCCCCAGCCACACAATCAGAATTATTAATATTAAAAAGAGCAGAGGGATTATTATGGAGAGAACACCCACAAGAGTATCTTATAACTCTGTGATCAGGGTCTCTGAAATTTGTGGGTGAGAACTAATTTTTCTCAAAATCTCGCGTATATTCTAATTCCAGGCAAATCATTGTTTTATTATTGTTTTCTTGTGCCTACAGTTGAGAACCTGATGCTACTACACTCTGTGATGACTTGGAGGGGTGGGGTGGAAGGGGAGGGAGGCTCAAGAGAGAGGCGATGAATAATTATGAGTGATTCTCGTTGCTGTACGGCAGAAACCAGCACAACACTGAAAAGCAATTACCTTCCAATATAAAAGATAATAAATACAAAAGAAGAAAAAAATGACAAAAAATATAAAAATAGAACTTTGCTTCAAATACATCCCTTCCCACCCTGTGAAGAACTCTGGAACACAATGTTGGTCTCTTAGTGTGGCTAAATCACTGCCCCTAGATAAAACTCTGAAATTATGCTGGTGACATAGTACCATCAACTTTGTAAATGTCTGAGTCTTGAGACAGTAAAATATAGGTAACATAAACTGGGATATTATATAAAATATTCCTCTTTGAAAGAGCTCTACCTAGCTAAAAATATTTCTTAAAGTAAAACCAACACTGAAAATGAATTTGTAACATGTTTAGTCATCACATAGCTGAATGAGCAAGAAGACCTCTTTTTCTTGAGCAGTTGGTATTCTCTCCAGCTACTTTTGCTGTCAGAGAAGGTCTGTGAAACAAATCACAGTCACAGAGCCTTAACATGAAGACACATGGCTTATGTGAATTAGTCGCTGCTGGTGTGTGCCTGGTACATGCAGGGGGATGGGGGCAAGACAGCCTGAGGACAGGAGACAAAGCCATTCTCACATCTCTTCACCATCCATGAAGCAAGGATTTCAATCAGATATAACAGCAGGAGGGAGCCCAAGGTAAAAACTACCGCTGCAGAAAACGCTAGGTTCTTCTATTAAAACAACGCGAAGAGAAGGTAAGAAACAATCACACCATTTCTAGATAAAAGAGAATATATGGCAATTTTCGGTGACCTGTGTTATGAGTCTTGTGGCTTCAACCTATACGCTAGCTGTAGCAAGACAGCTTTACTTTTACCCCTAGCCAGAAGACCAATCGGAGAAGGCAATGGCACCCCACTCCAGTGCTCTTGTCTGGAAAATCCCATGGATGGAGAAGCCTGGTGAGCTGCAGTCCATGGAGTCGCGAAGAGTAGGTCACAACTGAGCGACTTCACCTTCACTTTTCACTTTCATGCATTGGAGAAGGAAATGGCAACCCACTCCAGTGTTCTTGCCTGGAGAATCCCAGGGACGGGGGACCCTGGTGGGTTGCTGTCTATGGGGTCACACAGAGTCGGACACGACTGAAGAGACTTAGCAGCAGCAGCAGCAGCAGACCAATAACAAATCAGGTCTCCCACTTGACTTTTAAACTACTTTAGTAAGACACGTTCAGAAGTGCTGACATTCTCATATTCAAAATTGCCAAAGGGGAATGAAGCAGCAAAACTTCAGCCAGAGGAACTGAGAAGAGCAAATTATAAAAAGAATTGGGCGGAAGTCCTTCAGTGAGTATTTCAGGTCACTCCTGCCGATGCCGGCAGGTGAAACTGGCCAGGATTGTGATGGTGAAATTCAATGCTGTAAGGGTTTGGCAAGACAGGACCTGTCATAGTCTACCAAGGAAACAGAAACTGGTGAAACATTCTTCCCAGTATCTCAAAGCATGTAATTTATTTCTCCTAATACCACTTTTAGAAATAAATTACAAGAAATTATCATCATTGGAGCAAAAATTTTTGTACAAGAATGTTTTGTACATACTTTGTAATGAGGAAAACACTGGAATAAATTTAAATTTATTTAACAAAAGAGTGAATAAATGAATGATGTATTTGTAATATATAATACTAAAGAGTCATTGAAAAGGCATTTTCAAAGAATTCTTAATGACAGAAAACAATCAAAATATACTCTTGAGAGTCCCTTGGATTGCAAGGAGATACAACCAGTCCATTCCGAAGTAGATCAACCCTGGGATTTCTTGGGAAGGAATGATGCTAAAGCTGACCTGGGATTTCTTAGGAAGGAATGATGCTAAAGCTGAAACTTCAGTACTTTGGCCACCTCATGTGAAGAGTTGACTCATTGGGAAAGACTTTGATGCTGGGAGGGATTGGGGGCAGGAGGAGAAGGGGACGACAGAGGATGAGATGGCTGGATGGCATCACTGACTTGACGGACATGAGTCTGAGTGAACTCCGGGAGATGGTGATGGACAGGGACGCCTGGCGTGTTGCGATTCATGGGGTCGCAAAGAGTCGGACATGACTGAGCAACTGAACTGAACTGAGTCAGGAAAAATTTTAATTTAACAAAGAATATAAAACACTTGGAAGTATACATCAAATATTGGCATGGTTAACCCTATGTAACAGAATAGATGACTTTTATTTTATTCTTTATATATTTTATATCTTTCAAATGTTCTGAAATGACCATATACCATGCACACACACCACACGCACTTAGAGAAATATTATTAAAAAATCAACACAAAGATAATATAGAACTAAGCATTGATTAATTCTAACAAACATTTAGTGAAAACTGCTCAAACCTAGGAAACATCAGGGGAATACAAATGATGTGGAGTCCTTATTTTGAAGAAATATATATTCTGGTAAAGGGAACAAGTAATGTAAAATAAGGAAAGATAATGTCCACAAGATGTTAGCAGGTTTAAAGGAGAGAAAGAATGATAGATTGAACAGAAACTGGAATGATGAAGAAAGAACTTTCCAAAGAGGTGGTATCTGCAGTAAATCTTAGAATGTCCACGAGAATCCGGTCGCTGTGAATGAGGCAACAGAGCCCCAGGAAGAGGGCATCTCAGAGAGGAGCAGTGGGACTAGAGAGGAGACTGGGCCCCTTCAGGATACAGACGCCAGGACTGTTTGTCTGCAGCTGAAGCGACGTGCGAACAAGTATTGTCAGCACAAGTGAGACACCGGTTTTGCAGTCCACCCGAACGGTCCAAGCTGTCTCACAAGCGTCCGTGTGTGTCTCGCACTGGGCCTTCAGAGTGGCATGTCTCAGTCATGCTGTGGGAACACCTATCCAGCAGGGCTGTGTAGTTTGTTATGGAAATTTGACATTTTAATATTTATGCTTTAGAGCAACCACTTTGATGTAGAGACATTCTGTCTCAGGTTGAAAACAGAAAACAAGTGTCAGTTTTGTTCTGTTTTTTAATGACCAAGTGATGTGAGACACAGACATCCACCCATCGGGTCCTCCCATCACCGGGCAGAGAGTTCAAGACAGTAAGGGGTAGCGATGGGACAGGGCCAAAGGAACTAATGGAGATAAGGGTGGCGTGAGAGTCCTGGGGGTCCCTGGCGCACACTTCTTAGAATATAAAATCGTGATTGTATGGTTTGTCCTACTCAGTTCACTTAAGGAAGACTTGCAAAACGTCCCACTTTACTTGATTTCAAGTAGGGAGAAAGGGAGGAAGGAGGCATGAGGTCAAGGGTATAGGACTATGCCAGTAAAAAAAAAAACAAATTCGAGTCATATGAACGTGCTACCAATAAAAGGAAAATGAGGTACACTGGCAGAAATACGGGGCAAACAGACATTATATAACTGAAATGACTGGATGCAGAGGAGGCATACAGGAGAATGGCTGAAAGCAGGCTGGTACATTTTAATCTTGCTTAGTTGAGAGACCACTACTTGTACTAGAAACTGAAAGAGGGAAAGGATTATATATGAAGGGAAGTGTGATCTGTTGAATTTCAACTGGCAGGAGGCCATGTGGAGCTATCCTCAAGTCTGGATAACTCAGACGGGAGCAGAGACACAGAAAAGCAGAAACGGAGCAAAAACTGGAGACTCGTGAATACACTGCAAAACATTTTAAAAAGCTACAGGCACTCGTATATTTTTAATGAAAATAGTACACAGTTGTCTCCCTAATTGAAGTTCTTGACCAATATCACGTGAGTTGCCGGCTTGAGTAAGGAGTTGGAAAGAAGAGGTCACTGAAGCTAGAGTGATGTTTTCCAATCATTTGCCAGAACATTTTTAGCTCTACCAACTCCTTCCAAGACCATGTGGGGTCCATATGGATGGTGAGGCAGTGGATTATAAAGATAGCTTGAGAGGGTCTAAAGATGTTCAGGCACGTGTCCTTCATAGAAGTGCACATGAAGAACAGCACAGCCGAGCTCAGGGTGGAGAGAGACCCTTCGTCCAGCACCACTAAGGAGGAACTCCTACTTGGTCTCTGAGTGTCTTCTGCAAGGCCAAGGATAAGGAGGATGATGCTTCAGTTTAGCTAGCCTGGAACTATCTACTTTTTCTTACCTAGGAGTTTTAGAACAGGAAGGAAGCAAGGATATGGCTTGGGTTGATAACTCCCTCTCCAAAATCTGAAAACACGTAATGAATGTACCTCTAAGGAAGAGAAATTCTTACTTCATTTCTCAAAGATTTGACCATGCTTTCCTAGTGTTTATTACAAAAATCAAAGGTATTTATCGATTTGGTTTTAATTGAGAAGATGCTAATTAGATCACCAGGAAATTCACATGGCTTGTGTAGGATTATCCTTCACTTTACCCCCTGTGATTTTATTGGCAGTAATAATCATCCAAAGCTATTCCCTGGAAGTTTGCCTTCACATTGCTGCAAAGTCCTCTTACAAATAAATCTCTTTGGGAAGTCGTATTCGACAAGTTTGTGCACCATTGTCCACTTCTCTGGAGAGGAGATGTCACTGACTGGAACTTCCTGTCCCCTCATAGTATTCCTACACACTGAAGGGCTCCTGTCCCTGTTGAATCTTACAGTGGTGCTGGAGAGTTCATATTAGTTTCTGGCCTGCCAATGTGCATGAAAAACATATGCAAACATCTCTGTTTGTCCAAGAATTCATATTCGGGCAACCACACATCCTCTTCCCATAATTTCAATCATGGCATATCCATAAAAAATAAAATAAAATTCCAGCCCAGCCACATAAAGTTGCATAAAACCCTCAAGAAAGCACAGATTTCCTGAATAAAGAAATGTTATTTCCAATGATTGGTGAATGCATGGATGTATGTGTTTTAAAAAGCTCCCAACCTTCACCTGTTCCTTGCAATTCATGAGCAGAAGAAATTACACCCCTTGTCCTTCACTTGACCTTGAAATCTAAGTGAACACAACACTTCTGAACTAGTGATAAGGCTGGTAGATATCCATTTTATATAAGGTGTAAATCTGACTGGAGCAATGTATGTCATTTTAAAAATTGAAGTATGTGACATTTTAGGCTGATATTTTGATTTGTGTAATTTTTGAAAACTCACACTCTAATCTTTTGGGTTTTCTTGGTGGTTCAGACAATAAAGAATCTTCCTGCAATATAGGTGGAGAAGGCAATGGCACCCCACTCCAGTACTCTTGCCTGCAAAATCCCATGGAAGGAGGATCCTGGTGGGTTGCAATCCATGGGGTTGCTAAGAGTTGGGTACGATTGAGCAACTTCACTTTCACTTTTCACTTTGATGCATTGGAGAAGGAAATGGCAACCCACTCCAGTGTTCTTGCCTGGAGAATCTCAGAGACAGGGGAGCCTGGTGGGCTGCCATCTATAGGTTCGCACAGAGTCAGACACAACTGAAGCGACTTAGCAGCAGCAGCTGCAATATAGGACACCTGAGTTTAGTCCCTGAGTTGGAAAAATCCCCCGGAGAAGGGAATGACTACCCTCCAGTATTCTTGTCTGGAGAATTCCATGGACAGAGGAGCCTATCGGGCTGCAGTCCGTGGGGTCGCAAAGAGTCAGACACAACTGAGCAACTAACACTTTCTAACTTTTATAATAATCCATGGCTCAACTGTAAATTACAATGAGGTAAATTCCAGAGATTTTGGAGAAAGAACACCAGGAGCTATACCTTTTCTCTAACTTCAGCACTCTCTCTGCTGCATTCATATAGTCTGTCATTGGATCAGGTCTTGATCATGTTCTTTTTTTTTTCCTACCATCCCTTCAACATGGGTCTTATCTGTGTTCATGTATGTATATATGTAGATATTTGATGGAAAATTCCATATAAAGTTCTGTCTATTAACTCTAAAAAAATAACCCCCAACTTTAGGAAAAGGCATCAAAAATTCCTTTACAAGTAAATATTATCACAAGGGTAGATTTTACATTAAAATGTACTGCTTTTATTTCTCTAATAGTCTCTGTCATGTAGATCTGATCAAAAACAAAACAGCAAAAAATCTATTTCTTTTAATGATGCAAAATAAAAAATATTTTTCCGAATGTTATTCTATGGTGTACTTCAAAAGTGATAATAAAAGTGTTTATCTCATTCAACAAGTATTTGTTTTAAGTATACCATGATGCTGATGGTGAGATCCAGGCTATAATATTTTCACTTTTTTCACCAATTGGAAGGCACTTGTATCTATTTATTCACTCACTGATTTTTAAATTTTTAATTAAAGACTTGCAGGAAGCCGAAAAACTGAAAGAAAGAGCTTCCGCACCATTCCCCCAGTCTCTCCCAAGGGGATACTATTTTACTAGAATAAACCATCAAAATCAAAAAAATTCCTATTGGTACAATCCACCAGAGAATGAGACAGTTGGATGGCATCACTGACTCAAAGGACATGAGTTTGAGCAAACTCTGGGAGATAGTGAAGGACAAGGAAGCGTGGCATGCTGCAGTCCCTGGGGTTGCCAAGAGTCACACACGACTCAGCAACTAAACAACTAAATGAACAACTGAGTTCAGCAACTCAGCAACTGAATCCACAGAGTCTACTCAGACGACATCAGCTTTACAAGCACTCACTGGTGAGCGTGCACATGTGTATCTTCTATGCAGTGTGGATCATCTGTGTAGCTCAGCATATTCAAGATTCAGAAATCATCTGGCACCACAGGGCTCCCACCCACTACCTCTTCAAAGTCACATCCAATCTATCTGAAGCCAATCCCACACCTCTAGCCACTGATCTCTACTCCATCACTATAATTTGTTATTTTGAGAATTTTATACATAAGTAAAAACAAACAGAATAAAACCTTTTGAGACTGGCCTTCCTCATTTACATAATGGCCTTGATATACCTGAAAACTGCTGTGTATCAATAGCTACTTTTTCCCCATTTTATTACTAAGCAGTGGCTTCCCTGGTAGCTCAAGTGGTAAAGAATCTGCCTGCAATGCAGGAGATCCAGGTTTGATCCCGGGGTCAGGAAGATCCCCTGGAGAAGGAAATGGCAACCCACTCTAGTACTCTTGCCTAGAGAATTCCATGGACAGAGGAGCCTGGCAAGCTACAGTCCATGGGGTTACAAAGAGTCAGACACGACAGAGTGACTAATACTCACACATGCCATGGTATGGATACATAGCACTCACTCATTTAAGGGTATTTGGGTTGTTTCCAGCTTGGGGCTATTATGTCAAGAACATCTGTGTGTAGGATTTTGTGTGAACCTAAGTTTTCATTTATCTGCTATAAACACTCTAGGGTGAAACTGCTGGGTCATATGGTTGCATGTTTATAGGAAACTACGAATTGTTTTCAGATTACCACAAGGAAGGTATGAGAGAGCCAGTTTCTCTGGAACTTTACCATCATTTAGTATTTTCACTATTTAGCAATTCTGATAAGTATATAGTGATATCTCATGGTGGGTTGTGTTTTTTTTTCAATTTTATTTATTGTCTGTGCTGGATCTTCATTGCTGCAAGCAGGCTTTTCTCTAGTTGCAGTGAGGGGAGGCTTCTTATTGTGGTGGCTTCTCTTTTGCTGAGCATGGGCTCTAAGAGGTTTGGGCCTCAGTCACTGCAGAACGTGGGCTCAGTAACTGTGGCACAAGGGACTGAGCCCATATTCCCTGCAAAGGCAGGCAGATTCTTTACCACTGGGCCACCAGGAAAGTCCTCACTGTAGTTTTAATTGCCTTTTCCTAAAGGCATAAAATGCCAAATATTGAACATCTTTTCTCATCCTTATTTGTCATCTATATAGTCTTCTCAGTGAAATATCTGCTCATTTATTTTGCTCATTTTATATTCCTGGAGCTTTTTGTGAAAATGTTAACTTCTTAAGAGTTGTTTCCTGGACAAAAGTTCCTTTTTTCAATATGTGGTTTGCAAATATTTTCTTTCAGTTTGTGGCTTGTCTTTCCACCCTTTAAACAATGTTTCACAAAGTAAACATTAATTTTGATGAGGTTCAATTTATTTTTTCTGTTATAGATAAGTTTTCAATATCAAGTCTAAAAAAGCTTTGCCTGTTCTTAGATCCTAAAGATTTTCCTCAGTTTTTTAGAAGTTATAGTTCTGTCATTTACATTTCATTCCATAATCCATTTTAAGCTAATTTTTGCAGAAAGTTTGAAGCTTAAATTGGGATTCATTTTTTGCCTATGGATGTCCAGTTACTTCCTGCATCATCTGTTGAAAAGGCTATACTTTCTCCACTGAATAGAAATATAAAATTTCTACAAAAGATCCAAGCATAATTTTGTAAGTCTATTTCCAGGTTCTCTGCTCTATTTTTCTATGTGTTTACCCTCTACCAGTTCAACATTCTAATATTTATGTATAATATTACTGCGGCTATATAAATTTGACACACACAAAACAAAATCTACTTCTAAAGATGTAAGTTAAAATTATTTTGCAAATATAACTCTATGTAGTTCTCTGAAATATAAATAAAAATTGATTTTTGAGGAAACAATTCCCTCCCTAGAAACAGCTGAAAATTAACTTGCCATTTTATACCTTTCAATTTCATGGGCCAAATAGTGTTAGTTCAAAATGTTTCTGTTAAAGCAAAAAAAAAAAAAAAAAAATTAATATGCCAGTAAGAAAAAGAGAAACCCCCAAATCTCCAATCTGAATTAAAAAATGCATATCTAAAAATTGAAAAAATATATACAACTATGAAATAATTTTAGAAAAAAAATCTCTGACATAGACAAAGAAACGACAACAAATAAACCTTTGGTGATTATGATATACAGAATACCTGCAGCCTCTTGGATATGTCTCTTGTTACATGATCTTAATTTTATAACTGAAAAAAACTGAGGCACAGAAAGTTTAAAGATTTTAAAGGACTAAATTTCTAATCAAGCTGTAGTTAAGGTAAGCATGGACTCTACCATAGTTTCAAGTCTACTTCTTAGTCCACTCTTAAAATTTTGTCTATTAGTTAGTAAGTGAGAAAGAGACAAAATTGTGAATATTTGAGTTAAGTGTCTTACTAAGAAAATACTGCACATACTCCTGCAACGGTGGCACCCCTTCACACTACAGTCAACACCCACCTTCCTGATTTTGTTAATTTAGGCAAAAAAGAACTTCACATTTTATTGATGATATACATATTCTTTCAAGGAACCTTTGTTAAGCCTCATTTTTTTTTGTCATTCCCTTAGTGATGGTAAGAGACCATCCCTGCCACTCATGGATTTTGCCATTTAGTTGAAATAAAATTTTACACTCTATGCTTTATCAGAGATCATTTTGGTGGTATATAGTGATACATAAAATTATATGAAAGTAGATGCGTATTTTCTGATTTAAAAAGACAGACAGAGCATGTATATTTGTTTTCCTTACTCCTGAGACTTCACTGAAATGATGAGAAGGAAATTTTTTTGAGAAAATGAACCTATGAATAGTGAGAGGAGTGGAGGTAAAAAACATGATCACATAAACTATTTCAAAGCATTTTTAAAATAGGAGAAGGGTATGAAAGTCTAATGAATTAAGCAGAGGCAATACAGGCATGAAAACATGAAGGGAAGAGATATTTTAATAAGAAACAATAGATTTAAACCAGAAATTCACCGAAGAACAATCCAACATGATAGTCAGGGATCAAAACTAGAAAGCTATTAGACAAATTAAAAGAGAGAGGGGTTGGGCTAAAAGAAGAATGCTTTTTAAAAGAATAAAAAGAATTTCATGAGTAAGTATGAAAAGCTGACTATAAAATACTGGCAGTAAACAGCGGGGAAAAGTCTTTTAATTATAAGCTCTTCTATTTCTTATGAAGAAGTAGATATCTTGATATAATATTTTGGGGGCTTCTCAAGCAGCTCTAGCAGTAAGGAGTCTGCCTGCCAATGCAAGAGACATAAGAGATCCAGATCCCTGGGTCAGGAAGATCTCCTGGAAAAGGAAATGGCAATCCGCTCCAGTATTCTTGCCTGGAGAATCCCTTGGACAGAGGAGCCTGGGGGTGGCTACATACATACAGCCCATGGGGTCACAAAAAGAGTCGGACATAGCTTAGCGACTAAACAGCACATAATATTTTCAAATAAAATTAAATATAGAAGGAAGAAAAATAAGACCAAGATTCACAATAAGGACAATGCAGTAAGATATATGTAAGTACTTGTGGACTACGATATATCCCTGGGTGTCTTAGCAGCAGAATTTGGGGATGTAATTCCTGACAATCTTCAGGAAATGGTCACTTAAAAGTTCACCAGATTGGTGAACAGATATGTGAGATGGAATTAGGATTCGCATTTGCTTGTGTGAAAACAAGCAGCTTTTAGAGGTGGCCTAAGAGAGACACCTAACACAACATAAATTCATCCTTCCTCTATTCTGTGATGAACTGAATGGAACCTTTCAGGCAGGATTAAGATTCTCCTTACAGAAGTATTTCAAAGCTGTCCTAATGCGTGGAAACAAATTAGCAGTTAAAACTCTAAGATTTACTCCATGTAGTTTGGCAGAGCAAGTTTTAGTGTGAAAAAGAAAGTACCTGCTCTCACTGGGATCTGCACACCTTGATTCCACTCCAACATTACCTGGACAGCAAGTCCAGTTTGGAGATATAAGAAAAAGACAAAGGGAAGCAGGTTTAAAGGAAAGGTTACTGAAGATAGGGCTGCCCTTTATGGTTAGCCAGCAGAGAGTGAGCCATTCTCCAAGCAGTCATCTAGAGTCTGAACAGAATACAGTGTTCAGTGGCATAAAGCTTGATTTCAGCATGACTCATTCCTGCTTCTCACTCCCATAGCCCTGAGAACATCTAAACAGAACAAGAGATAAGGATTTTGGATACCTGGGACTCCACCGCTGATTAAACATGACACCAAGATTTGAAGAATCCAGTCTCTTATCTGCCCCTTATAATAGCCCCATAAACTGAGAGATGAGATCAAAGATCAAGCGCAGATAGAATTGAATAAGAAAAGACCTAAATTTCCACATTTTTATTAACAGCCTATTTAAAAGCCTATTTCAAAGAAGGAAGAAAAAAATCATATAAAAGGAGATGTTAGGATAGCAAAAGGCAACAGTGTGATGGTGATAAACTCTTAACTTCCTGTCTTCTTTCCAGTCGCACTGCAGAGCTGGCACGGGGCTTTGACTCCGCTCTCTGTGTGGCTTGCTAGAGGCCCCGTGTGCAGAGGTGTGAGCATTTCACTAAGGAGGGTGATGCATCTTCAGGTCCAACAGCATTCTCCACGTAAGATGATGTATGAGAACTATTCTCACGGTGCTTTTAGCAAAAACTGCCTCATCAATCTGTGTTTTCATACACTAAGTTCCTTGCTACCTTTAAATTTCATCATCAGACAGTGTTTACTATAAGCAGGGTTGATGATCTGCTCAAGTTAAGCAACAGCATGTTGCAAATGTTACAATGTTTGCCTCTGTTTAATCCATCCTTTATGACAGGCCCGCTAGATTTTTCTATTAAAATACATTTTTTTCCTGTCAAGTCAAACACTTGACTGATCACCCACAGAAGAAACATTCAAACTCTAGTGTAGCATTTATGACCTTTTACTATTAGGTATCAATTAACTTTTGCAACCTTATTTCCTACTTTACTTTTTCATGAATGCTAAGATATAGCTAAATTAATCTACTTTCTAACCCATTATGTATATTACATACATTTTCATCTCTATTTTTCCCCCAACTGCTCCTCAGCCTATAATGCTTTTAATGATGCATGTCCCTTCTCTCAAAATCCTTGCAGAGCCTTCTAAGAATATCTTTTTTCTTAATCTTTCCTTAAGTAAAATGTAACTGCCCTTTCCATTCTCCTCTCTGGTATGTTATTTGCACTTTTACAGAGTATTTATAATTTTAAGTTAACATCACATTTGGCCATTTAACAATATCTTTTACTCATGATGGGCAATATTTGCACGCTGATCTAAACACGTGTGGGGTAATTTTTTTTTTTTTAATTCGGAGATACAGTGAAAAAAATGTTTTGAATTTAGAAGAAGGCAACTAGAAGGATACACTATTTAGAAACTCTGTCATGAGAGAAAAGGATGGAGGAACAGGCCACAGGTATTTGGAGAAGAAAACCATAAAATAGAAAATACCAGAGAGCTTCAAATGTCCCAAGAAACAGACACTCTATGATTCTGAAATATTGTTATGTAAAGGGCCCCCCTACTAGGTGTAGTAGCATGACACTATCTTCTTGAGTTGGTCTAAGGACCTATGGGTGCAATACTCAGAGGCAGATTTTAGCTAAAGAAAGGGCTTTGTTGCCACTCTTAAAGATGAAAAGTACTGCCTTTTGAGGTGCTGTGCTAGCAGGCTCAGAATGTGTATAAACAGAAGCTGTAGAATCATCTCTTAATATTATCACAGAAGTAATTATTACCTAGGATAGTCTGTGTAATGTCTATGTTTCCTTCAAATGCTAAGATTCTAGCCACATCTACGCTAAGCTCATCATGGTAGCATTCAACATAGAATGTGCTCCTGTGTCATGCACTGCTGGAAACTAATTTAGATCTATATAAAATGGTCAAGAGCCCAATACAGAATCACATAAAATGCCAACAAATAGCAGAGCTACGAGACGAGAAAGATCACACCAGGATGCTCTCTGATATTTTAATAATTGGTTTTCCATTCACATGTACTTAGTTACTAGTCCAGAAAATCTACTGGGAAAAGAAGAATCCAGTCATGAATCTGTAAATGTTAAACATTTAAAATATGTTTATAATTTACCAACATTTGATCAGATTTTAAGAGAAAATCAATCCATTAAAGTCTTATAAAACAGGATGCACTTCTTTATAAATGTGGGGTTCCTCAATATCATAAACACAATTTATCATCATATCTTGAGCAGATGAAAGTATAAGCCTTCTCAAAAAATCTTTTGCACATAAGACTTTACCACAAGTAACAACTAATTTAATATTTTAAGAGTATCTTTAAATGGCATTCTAATTTAGGTCCCAAACTCTTGCCTTGCCAATACCTCTGGTTTCTTTCATTTGAGGTAAGCCTGACAAGCTCTGGGTCCAAGGAGCATGCCAGAACCCTTACTCCCTGTCTGTGCAAAGAGACCAACATGAGCAAAGACACGAGGTGGGGCAGAGGCTTTGGTGACCATATCACGTTTTAGAAACACAACTGTGGTTTGCACATCCATGATGAGGAGGAACTGGACAGGGTACACTTGGAGGCAGGCCACTGCTTTTTCTTTAGAGAGAACAAAGGTGAGAGGCGGTAACAAAGACTTAAAGGAGTATAGGGGGGGAATGCAAATGGGAAAGAAAACAGACAAAAACTACCATCTCCTTCTTCATATCAGTTGGCGGCACAAGTGCAGGTGTTCAGCATCTCTGGGCTGGGTTGCTATGAAAGTGTCCTAAATTCCCATTTTTCCAAGTTCTTTCTTTAAAACTAGTCCCACTCAATAGATACTTGTGGGTTGAAATCATGAACAAAAGAATTATGCCACATTAAATTTTCCACTGGCCATTTTCCAAGATTTATTCTCTGACTTAAAATATTCACTGATTCTCCAGTGATCATAAAATACAGTTTAAATTTAAAATGTATCCCATTTTGACCTTACCCTATCAGATTTCTTCAGCATATCTTTCTTGCCTACCTTACAACAACTCATCACATCAGACTGCCTAGACTTATTACACATCCAAAATGCAATGTATGAATTTTCACCTCTATACTTAGCTCTGCTGTTTCCCTCCCTGTGTCTATATACTAACTCTTGTCTTTGAAGATACATTCAATCTTCAACTCTTCCATAAAACATTTCTAGCACTTTAGTCCACATACATCAACTCTCTCTTTTGATCAAATAAACAATTTCTGTCCGCAAATTTTATTTTGCCACTAACAGAATTAACTTTAATAATATAAGGATATGACTGACAGAAATAAGATGTACTATTTAAAAGCATGATTGTCTTTATTTTTTTAAGCCTTTGTTGAATTTGTTGCAACACTGCTTCTGTTTTATGTTTGGAATTTTGGCTGAGAGGCATGTGGAATCCTAGCTCCCTGAGCACCAGGAAGCAAACCTGCACCACACACCTTGCACTGGAAGATGGTCTTTATCACTAGACTACAAGGGAAGTCCCATGGTTGTCTTTATAAGGTATAATATATGTTCATTTTTTGTCTTTTACTTAACTCATCCATGGTTATCATATTCAGATTCGTTTAAAGTGCTTTTAAATAGGCTTACTAATGACTATTTAACAATTCCACTTCCTTTTCTCCTACCAAAAACTGGTTAGTACATACAGACACATTAGCATAATATTTGGGGTTATATATAAGTCTGGTAGCTTCATAAAACATGCTTTTTTAAGTATGTCTGATCTTTAACTCCAAAACATATTTACATTTTCACTGACTGTTTTCCTAGCTCTTGTTGTAAATTTCCTTTGTGCTCCCCAAATGTGACCCATCACAGTTATATGTGTTAGCACTGCATAATTTTCTTAAGATGAGCAGCTGCAGCTACTGATTCTATTAATTTTCTCATCAGACTATATCAATATCACTTTAAAATAGAAGCTAATCTTTTAAACATAGCACATTGTATACTTGTTAATTTCCTTTTTTTTTACTGTATATGATGACTGCTTGAAATAAAATGTTTTATGATAAAAATGCAATATCCCCAATGATAAAATGTATAAAATGCAAAACATAGGAAAAAAAATTTCACCACAGTCTCAGCACTCCCGTATAATCATTGCTTAGATTCCAAAGCATCTTCTTCTTCTCTTTAACATATCATTAATGTAAACATGACCCTATTTTACATTTGTTTCTATCATGTGCACCTAAGATTATTAATAATCCTATTGCCCATATTACCATAAATTCTTTGTAACCATTATTCCTCATAGTTGAAAGATCATGATCATCCATCATGGAAACAACTTAGGGTTGCAGAGTCCTTCTTCATGAGGATCTACATTCTCCCTTAGTGCATGGATTCTGAGTTTGAAAACTGTCTCAGGTAAGGAAACTAGGCATGTTATTCTAATTTTACATTCAGATAGCTGCCTTCATTCCTTCTCTCTCTCTCTCTCTCTTTCTATTTTTTGGTTGAATATTTTAAGCAAAACTTATTGTCTTCCCATCTTTCTTTCCTATAGGAACACCATGTTTAATAACCATATCCATAGCTCCCTATGGTTGGATGAGATGGTTGGATGTCATCACCGGCTCAGTGGACATGAGTCTGAGCAGCTCTGGGAGCTGGTGATGGACAGAGAAGCCTGGCATGCTACAGTCCATGGGGTCACAAAGAGTCATACACAACCAAGCAACTGAACTGAACTGAACTGATTGCTCCCTAGGGGCCAGGCCCTTAAGATTGTCATTCCAACCTTGCTCCTCATTATAATAATTGCACCCAACATACTTCTGGTGTGTAAATGCCATCAACTGCCCAGCAGTATTTCTGAATCCAGTCATCCCCATTGCTCAGACAGTCCTTTCACTGACTTTCTCTAATGTACCAGCTTGCTTTACCACAGTCCTTTTGATTAGTAATTCCCCCAAGCTCTCAAATGCCCTAGCTACTGCACTCTCCAGTATATGCTCTTCCAAGAGTATCCCATCCTATTTCACCACAGGTGAAAAGTTTTAAGGAATGTGAGTCTTTAACACACCTTTAGTCCACCCAGAACCAGAGACATAATCCTCCTTGCCAGACAGTTGGTGAGTTATTTAGCTGAACTAAATGTTGTTCTTATCATTGAGGAACTCCTCATCTAGTTAAGTGAGGAGAGATATGTATAATAATAATGTAAATATAAATCTCTTAATTATTCCAACAGAAAATATTTGTGATATTCCCAAGAGTGAAAAATCCTGTCTTACATCCTAAGAACAAACCAATGAGTTTTACATGTTATAAAACACAATACTTATTACACTTATTATAATTATCTGAGCATCCCAGGTGGCACTAGTGGTAAAGAGGCTACCTGCCAATGCAGGTAGATGTTAAAAGGCACAGGTTCGATCCCTGGGTCAGGAAGATCCCCTGGAGGATCTCTGACCTATTCTAAAGTTTGACCATGACAATGCACTCCAGTATTCTTGCCTGGAGAATCCCATGGACAATAAGAACCTGGCAGGCTGCAGTCCACAGGGTAGCATAGAATTGGACATGACTGAAGCGACTCAGCATGCACCCATTATGTTACAACTTAAAAGAACAAAGGCAGGAACTGTACATTTCTAAGAGCAAATTATCCACTTATTTCTTAAAAGATGGATCATTTGCTGAATGTCCAGGTGGGGAAAGAGTTTCTTCCCATCTAACTTTAGTTGGTGAGTTTTGTTATGATCTGCCAAATTAAACTAATTACATTATAGAACAACCATATTTTCTTGTAAAGATGTAATCATCTTATTACATAGTTTACTTAAACTATCTTTTTCAGTACAGGGTAGGGGAAAAGTGCATGGGCAGGACTGACGGTAACCAAGTGACTTCTTTAACTAAATATCATGCCAATCTCTTTCATATATGTTACCTTATTTAATTCTCACAATAACACAGATGGAAAGTATTAATTCCAATTTTATATGTGATAAAAAAGCCTAGGATCAATTAAGCAGTCTTTCTAAAATTGAAATCTGGATGTGACCATGGCAAGATTTAAACCCAGGAATAATACTTGATTCTAAAGTTTGACCTATTCTAGCATTTGTCAGAAAGAGAGACAATTTTATTTTCAACTATATCCTATATGATTTTTGTCCAAGTGACTCTTTATGAAGAAAACATATAATCAAACCACCACTTCCTTAGCAATTTTCTTGGGTGAAAGAAAACAATCTCTTTCTTCCTTACATGGCCTTATGATGAAACACAAATCACTGTGTCATTTCTCTTACCCTATATCCAACTTTGGAAAGTCTTGTGTTTTTAAAATTAGAATATAAATAACTTATGGAAAATTTTCAAGAATAAAGCAAAGAGAGGAGATAGTTCTAATTCCAGTGCCAAGACATGAGTTTCCAGTAAACAATCCCCAAAGAATAGGAGCTAAATAATAATGGGAAAGAAGACTTAAAAGCAAAACCTTGGACCACATGAAAAATGTAGCTGTGACTCAAACACTGAATCATTGAAACCATGAGACTAAGGAATAATGAAGGAATCTCTGCTTCTGTGAGGACTGTGACCTATTCTAAGAGGTAGAAGGCTTACCTTAGAGGCTTTGCAAGTTTGTGTGTGTGTGTGTGTGTGTGTGTGTGTGTGTGTGTGTGTGTGTGTTTGTCACTCAGCCATATCCAACTGTTTGCAACCCCATGGACTGTAGCCTGCCAGGTTCCCCTGTCCATGGAATTCTCCAGGCAAGAATACTGGAGTGGGTTGCCATTTCCTTCTCCAGAGAATATTCTTGACCCAGGGATCAAACCCAGGTCTCTTGTATCGGCAGGAAGATTCTTTACTATCTGAGCCACCAGGGAAGCCCTTTAGAGGCAGTGATGGCCAGAGGGAAAACAGAACTGCAAAGTGGAAAAGATAAACCACAGCACCGGGATACAAGGAGCTCTCCGTGGCGCTGCTCAAGTCAGCCTAAGCCTCCTTGGAGGGTTTCTACGGGCTTTCCTGGCAGAGAAGGCAATGGCACCCCACTCCAGTACTCTTCGCTGGAAAATCCCATGGACGGAGGAGCCTGGTGGGCTGCAGTCCATGAGGTCGCTAAGAGACGGACACGACTGAGCTGACTTCACTTTCATTTGTCACTTTCATGCATTGGAGAAGGAAATGGCAACCCACTCCAGTGTTCTTGCCTGGAGAATCCCAGGGACAGGGGAGCCTGGCAGTCTGCACAGTCATGTCCAACTCTATGGGGTCGCACAGCGTAGGACATGACTGAAGTGACTTAGCAGCAGCAACAGCAGCAGCAGCATGGGCTTTCCTGGAGGCTAAGATGGTAAAGAATCTGTCGGCAATGCAGGAATCAAAACCCAGGGTTTGATTCCTGGGTCAGGAAGATACCCTGAAGATGAAAATGGCAACCCACTCCAGTATTCTTGCCTGGAGAATGCCATGGACAGAAGGCCCTGGTGGGCTACAGTCCATGCAGTCGTTGTCAGTCCCACACAGCTGAGTAACTAACACCATGCAACCCTGAAGTCACGTTAGCTCTTCTTTGAGTTAATGCATGTTCCAGATCCAATACTTACGAAGCTAGAAAACAGCCTGTTATGATTTACAGCAGAGTGCTTTTACTCTCCTTTCACTGACTAAATTACATCTCTAAGTTTAGCATATAGTAGTAACCCACTCTGATGCTGATTATCTACTTCCCATTGAGACAGCAAGCCTCAAATATCACTAAGTGGAGCTTGCTTACCGGTTCTGTAGTAACCCGGCGCTGTCCTACGTGGGGCAGAATGTTCTTTTCTTTGCCACTTTAGGAGATAATGGATTGACTGGTAGCATTTCTTTGAGGCCTTCTTTTAAAGCCAAGTGATAAAACTGCCTATCAGCCTGAATTACTCCTTTGTTGTGTTGGTTAGTCGCTCAGTCATGTCCAAATCTTTGTGACCCCATGGACTGTAGCCTGCCAGGTTACTCTGTCCAGGGGATTCTCCAGGCAAGAATACTGGAGTGGATTGCCATTTCTTTCTCCAGGGGATCTTCCTGACCCAGGTCTCCTGCCTTGCAGGCAGATTCTTTACTGTCTGAGCTACAAGGAAGCTCCAAACTACTTCTTACTTGCAAATAAGCCCAGTTTTCTAAGTTTTGGAGTCTTAGTTGCAAATAAATCTGGCTTTCTAAGCTTTAGAGTCTTAGTTCTATAATGACTGGCAAAGAATTGTGGGTATATCTCTTGGAATTTGGGGGGGAGGGGAAATAAACTTACTCCATATTTCATTCCAGAAATTTAAAGAACATAATAATAATAATACAAGCTATAACTACATAGAATAATAATAATCTATCCCTCAGATCTTTGTCTATAGATAAAAATGATGGCTCATGACCTTCATTTCTGTCATCTCATGATCATAACAGAGAAGGCAATGGCACCCCACTCTAGTACGCTTGCCTGGAAACTCCCATGGATGGAGGAGCCTGATAGGCTGCAGTCCATGAGGTCGCTAAGAGTTGGACTCGACTGAACGACTTCACTTTCACTTCTCACTTTCATGCATTGGAGAAGGAAATGGCAACCCACTCCAGTGTTCTTGCCTGGAGAATCCCAGGGATGGTGGAGCCCAATAGGCTGCGTCTGTGGGGTCGCACAGAGTCGGACACAACTGAAGCGACTTAGCAGCAGCAGCAGCAGCATAAATGGTATAGAGAAGGAGGCAAACCAGCTGGGGACTTCGGGATCCAAAGAAGGAAATGCTAGCAAATGCCCTGGGTCTGAATTTGCTTCATGTAGTAGGAGTAGTGTTAGTCATTCAGTTGTGTCCAACTCTTTGTTACCCTGTGGGCTGTAGCCCGCTGTCTAGCATCCTCCGTCCATAGGATTTTCCAGGCAACAATACTGGAGTGGGTTTTATCCCAGATTTATAATTCAGGAAATTGGCCACTGGAAACTACAATGGGCACAGACCAAGAAAAAGCCCTAACTAAAGTTTACTGTCACTGGACAGAGGACCAGGAAAGTTGTCTCGTAGTAATGCATAAAAGTTTTAGGCGATAACTAGTCTACTCCAGCCAAACACTAGAGGAGACAAAAAAAATATGACCTCACTCCCACCCACACAAGCAAAGGATGAGAGAGCATCCTCACCAAGCTGTGAAGTATCCCAGCCCCCATCAGTGTCATGTAAGAGAAGACAGAGTGGGTAGCCAAGACTCTCATCCCTATTATATGGACATTAATATCCTGGTTGTGAGATTACACAATATTTTTTCAAGATGGTACCACTGAGGAGAACATATATGAGACTTCTCTGTACTGTTTCTTATAACTGCATGTGAATCTAAATTAATTTCAAAATAAAAATGGGATAGTTTAATTAAAAATCGTGTGATCCAGGAACATTACGGTACACAGAGGATTAAGTTCACAGATACAATGTCCATACAACAGGAATACCAGAAAGGGATCAGAGAAAAATTGAAAGGAAAGAATCACAAAAAATGTTTCTTTTTTTAAGCGACAGATTCATTAAGGTCTGGTAGACACATAAAAAGATTGCTCCCAGACGCATTCTTGTAAATGCCAAAGATGAAAAAAGATCCTGAAATCTTTACAGACAAAATACAGGGAGCTACAAAGTGAAAAACAAAAAAAAAAAAGTCTGAATTCAAGCTTCTTGTCAGAAATAATGGATGCCTAACAATAAAATAATGATTTCAAAGTACTGAGGGAAATTATTTTGAGTCTAGACAAAACTATCAACCAATGTGAAAATAAAAACACTTTAGAGAAATACCTGTGTTCTGCAACTTTACCTCCCCTGTACTCTTACAGGAGAAAAAAAAAGAGGGGGAGAACTAAGAATTTAAGGACTTGAGGAAAGGAAATCTAAAAAACAGTGACTCCAAGTGAAATTCTCAAATTTTCTAGAATGACAGCTTAATATAGACTTCATAAACAAGAGGGAAAAAATCATAACAGGAAATAAAGAGCTACTAGAATACATTCAAGAGGAAAGTGGATTCCTTATATCAATAGTATACAATACAATTGAAAAACTAAGTACTGATAATAGAATGTAACTTTGTTAATTTATGTGCTAAAATTATGTTGAAATTTTTGCATGTTGTGACTAGATGACTCAACAATAAGTAAAACTTCACCTGGTTTTTAAAGCCTTTGATAGATATTGACAAAATGGTGAAAGGTGGTGACTCTACATCTTCAAGTCTGACACTGATTTTAGTTTTTAAGTCTATATAATAAGACTTTATAGTGAAATCTTCTCAGTGTTTCAACAGCTAACAGTCTTTTCACAGAGTTTCTCAAAGTAGGTAGTCTCAAGTTATTTAAAAATCATGTTTTCACTTTATGAAAATTAAATCCCCAATTCAGAGGCTTTCTAACTTCCAAGGTAAAACAACAAAAATATCACTATAGTCGTCTTACATGCAGTCTTGAGACCCTAGAGGAATGCTTTGCCTTTCTTCTCCTTTTAAAATCAGGATCTTAGGAGTTTGGCTTTTCTTCTCCTGTTAAAATCAGGATCTTAGGGGCACTGAACTGATTGAATCCCACCATGCTACCTTTGCAACAGGGATACAGCTAAGTGATCCAGGCACAAAGAAACTGCCAGCACCCCTACCTAGGCAAAGCTAGCTGGGTACAGAGATTCTGATAAGTGCATAGAATGAATTGTAGGAAAACCGCATTTACTTCTTTGAGCTTGAATGTTGGAATTAAACTTTCTTGAAACCCTAATTATCACCTCGTCTTTTCAGAGGACACAAGTAAACATGCTATAAAGAGCTGACGGAAGAGTCATCAAAGCCATTTTAGGGAACCCGCCTTGCCACAACGTGTCCACCATCCCTCTTCCGAGGGGGATCACAAGCGACATTTCTTCACCTCCTTTAGAGTTATGCATGTCGACCTAACCAACTTTTCTAGCCAATAGAATTCAAATAAAGCAGTGTACACTGTTTTCAGCCTTGGCCCATAGTAATGTTACCATATGTGTTTCTCCATGCTTTTTCACCTCGTAGGGAAATGTAATGTAACTGAACCAAGTGACCTGGGAAACCACACATAGAAAACGGTGGGGTAACAAGGTGGAAGGAGCATGGGTTACTGACTCAGTAGGAAAAGCAACATACATAGATCAAAGACTCTATTTGACTTCACCATGAGATGGCTAAACCAACGCACACATTTTTGTGTGTTACAGCAGCTATGACCACCTTTTGTAATTACCTCACAGTCACCTACATCTTAAAATTCCAACGACTGAAGCCTTGCTGTTGACTTGAAGTCATAAAAACACGCTATAATTCACTGTGCATGAAATATCAGCCCAGGATAAACACAAGGAGACACTCCTCTTATGAGTTTATTGTGACCTCTCCAATTGCAGAAACTGAAGAAAATTAAGACCATTAAAAACAAATCCTCAGAATGGTTATAATAAAGAATAAAGTGAAAGTCACTCAGTCGTGTCCCACTCTTTGAGATCCCATGGATATACAGCCCATGGCATTCTCCAGGCCAGAATACTAGAGTAGGTAGCCTTTTCCTTCTCCAGGGGATCTTCCCAACCCAGGGATCGAACCCAGGTCTCCCACATTGCGGGCAGATTCTTTACCAACTGAGCTCTCAGGGAAGCCCTGATATGCAGAATTAAAAGTATTTTAATTTCCAGGTCAATCTTGAGAATATAACAAGACTGTTAATCATGGATGGAACAGAAGAACTGCTCACCTCCCAAATTCTGGCAACACGGTACTAGAATTTTAAAACCTAAGAAAACAAAAATGATGCCTTAATTTGTGATTTTTAAAAGTTTGGATTTATAATCCAGGAGGTTACATTTATGAGGGGGAAATGACTAAACATTTAGGAGATAAGCATGTCAACTTTATTAACATCTGTAGGAAATCTGATGGCACATGGGTCTTCTTTTTTTATCTTCCTCTCTTTATTTATTTTTTTTTACTTTATTCCACGTTACAATACTGTATTGGTTTTGCCATACATTGACATGAATCAGCCACAGGTGTACACGATCTCCCAATGCCGAAGCCCCCTCCCACCTCCCACCCTGTATCATCTCTCTGGATCATCCCGTGCACCAGCCCCAAGCATCCAGTATCCTGTATTGAACATAGACTGGCACTTCGTTTCTTATATGATAGTATACATGCTTCAATGCCATTCTCCCAAATCATCCCACCCTCCCCCTCTCCCTCAGAGGCCAAAAGTCCGTTCTATACATCTGTGTCTCTTTTGTTGTCTCACATACAGGGTTATCATTACTATCTTTCTAAATTCCATATGGCACATGGGTCTTAAACCAATTTTTTTTTCAGTTTTACTAAGATGATTGACAAAAATGGAATATATTTAAAGCACAGGGCATGATGTGGTATGCCACAAACAGGCTAACTAACGAATCAGTCACCTCACATAATAACCTTTTTTTATGTATGCATGATAAAAAACAGTTGAGATCTACTCCCTTAGCAAATTTCAAGTATACAACACTTTAATATTAATTATAGTCACCATGCTACCATTAGGTCTCTGGGATTTACTTATCTTATAACTGAAATGTTGTACCTTTGACCAGCATCTTCTTATTCCCCCCACCTTCTCCTCCCTGTTAACTATGAATTTGACTTTTTAGATCCCACATATAAATGAGATCATGTATTCCTTGTCTTTCTGTGCCTGGCTTACTTCACTTAGCATGATGTCCTCAAGGTTCATCCATATTGTTGCAAATGGCAGTATTTCTTTCTTTTTTAAGGTTGCAGCTAAACTATTTTTTTGAAGATACATGAACATTCACATTTTGCCACTTTGTTTTGAAGAGAGTGGAAAAAAATGTAGTTCTACTGGGAGAGAAGAATATATCAAGATACATTTACATTGCTAATAAAAAGAATAAGAAAGAACTTGCAGTTACTCATCTTCTTTGTTCTCCAGTTAAGGACTTGTCTAAACACAGCCAATAAAATGAAATGCAGAATAACTCATATGACTTGTTCAGCTTTTCTTTCTAGATAATTATTTCTATCCATTTATCATTATCTCAATGACTCAGACAGAAAGATTATTTGCTTCCTTCCCTTTTGTTGCTTAAATTATTTGACTATTTGAAAAAAATGGTAACTAGTCTCCTTTTCAGTGGCCGAAAGTGTAGAGGTATTAAATTTTATTGATACTTATTGATATTCTCTACTTCAATTCAGTAAGTGTATGTTAAGTAAATCTAGAGCACTCATATCTTCTTTTGTCAAGTTGACAGCTACATCCTATAACTAGACATTTTAAATAGATTTAACTGCTAACATAAAAAAAACAACAGTTTTAATGTAAGGAAAAAATTGTGATATATATGCAGATACACATGTGTATAGGCACATAAATGTGATGTATGTGTATATATGTATATAGAATTAACTTAGCCTGTTAACAAAGATTATATAATCCTTAGCCTCCTTGCTGAACTAAATATTATATATAGCTTTTACAAGCCTATGGCCAGCTTTTAAAAAGATTTCAACATTCTACTTCTGGGGACCAAACCTCTCAACCAAACCACATTATCACACCATGAAATAAAGTAACTTTAGAGTTTTCACTTATTTGGTTTTAGGTTAAGAAACAACTGAAAGGAAGCACACTTAGCTCAAACAGCGAAGCATGTGATGCACAAAATGTCACTTTTTTTATACACTGCCCTTGTCACTGTTTCTCAATATGGTTCTGCCTGTGCATACAAAATGTGGAAATAAATGCTCCCACCTCCAGGCTGTCTGAATGAATACAGTTCATGAGGCCGTGTGCTCATTTTCAAAAAGATAGCTATTGTTTCAGACCTCTCCCATCAATGCAGCATCATGCTACCTTAAATTTACAAGGTAGCTTGCATGCAAGAGGTTTCTGCTATTGTCCAAAGTTAATAAGCATGAAAACTATTGGCAGGTTAACAACCGTTGCAAAAAACAGTTGCAAAGCAGAGGCCTTTTGTTTTATTATGAAAGCCTAATTAACTCAAGATCTCACTGATTTTCTTTTTAATATTCTCTCATAACCTTTCTACATACAGACACACACACACACATACACACATACAGTTTCAAAGCTAGTGATAACCGTGGGTAAGATCGGGAAGACTAAATAATCCAATATAAGACTGAAGTTAATGGAGCTCTTCACCCGCTGGCCTTGGATAGGGATATTCCAAGTCATTAGCATGGCCTCTGCATTTGGCAAGATCCCCTAGGTAGGACTGGGCTTCCAAACAGTTAGAGCCAAATGTGTAGCGGCAGCACTTTCAGCCTTCTGCATGAATGACCAGAGCGCTCAGAGCTAGCAGATTGGTGGCTGTTAGTAACACTGGACCCTTGAGTCAGAAGAAAGAGCCAGCACTAAGTACTGCGAATTGATTACACAGTCTTCATTCTTTCACAAGTCCTGTTTATTAGGGGTGCTTACAAAATTTGGCACTGATTTAGGCACTTTGTGGCAGCCCTACATCTGAGTCTTATGTAGCAATTCAAAGAGCTATTCAGTTCCTTGTTACAGCCAAACCCCTTGCCAGCAAGCCGCGTCCTGACCATATTATGCACTTTTTAGCAGATGGAGTTTGGGGATTCCTGTGAAATTGTGAAAGCGAAAGCACAGAGACTCAGCAGGACAGAGCTAAGGGGGAAGAGCAGCTAAATGCATCCAGAAAGGCAGCAAGCAACAGAGTCAGAAGATGGGTTTTTTTTTTTAAATCACAAATAAGAGGTTCAGGATTCACACGAGAGTTTGCGCCTTTCATTACCAAAGAGTTTGAAGAATTATAATATTTTATAAGAAAAAAATTAAAACAGAGCAATAGCAACCAAAAAATATTAAAAGCATACCACTTCATTATAAGTTCAAGTTCAGCTGTTCCAGGTATTTCCAAACATTTCATGTTTTAATTGGCCTCCCAGGCAGATATCTTAGAGTCAACAAGTCACATCCACTTAATCTTCTATTGATTGTTCTAAGATGCTTCTTGTTACTATGACTACCTTAATCAATTAACTTCATGTAAGGTGCAGACAATTTTCTCTGTCTCGTTTCTTTCAAAAAAAAAAAAAAAACAGCCTGAATTCTTTATTTCCACCACAAATATCTGATGCTGCCTCTTATCTATCAAGGAGCACTGTGTTGGTAAAAAAATAAAAAATGCTTTATGCCTTTCATTTGAAAAAAAAATGTTTGAAGAATCTACAGAAAGAAAGCCTACAGAACTGCCTTGGATCAATATAATGAGTGGCTTACCAATTTGTGGTTGTGAGGATAAAAGTTTTCTTTGGCTATCAGAAAAGTGCCTTGCCCTTGTCCTTCATCACAGGAAACTGGGAGGCCTGTAGTCGCTCAAGGAGACCACTCACTGGGAAGAAAAAAACAGTTCTGCCCCTTGGTTTCAAAAAAAGTGCAAGGTCAGCCAGTTGTGACTATTTTAGTACCCTACTATCCCGATAAAGCAATTTCACCTGTACGAAACTGTGAGGGTTTCTGGCTTGGGGAGGGAAGGTACCCTCACCTGAGCTGACCTGCATTTTCTTAGGTGCAGTTTTGGAAACAACAGAAACATCAACAGGGAGTGGGAGGCACAACCTATCGGATATAAAAGAAGCTCAAGGATGTATTCTACAAAACAAGGAGTATGTGCAACGTTTTATAATAACTGTAAATGGAAAATTGTGGAATTTTCTTTATGTTTAAACAACAGGAACAACAAGATTCATGGAAGACATTCATTCTCTGGAATCCAGACAACCCGTACTCAAGTCTTGATATTTGTTGAGAAAATCAGGTAAGTGTCTTAAACTCCCTGAGGTTTCATTATCTGTCCTATAAAAAGGGACCAGTATAACTACCTCTAGGGAAGTTTAGGGGTTCTCTATATCTAACCCTTCCTCCTTTGATCCCGGTCATTTCTTCTACTCGCCAGATCTTTCCAAAACAGAGGGATGACCAGGTCACTTTTCTATCCCGAACATCTCCATGTTCTGGAGCCTTCCTGCAGTCCAAAGAGCCAGGTCTCAGCCTGTCTTTCCCAGATCATCTCTGGCCACTCGTTTCCTTTCTCACTCTAGCCACTCAAATCAGACTCTCCACACACTTTCAATCCTTCATAACAGCTGTTGCTGTTGTTCAGTTGCGAAGGCATGTTTGACTCTTTTGCACCTCCCATGGCTTGTACCCCACCAGGCTCCTCTGTCCATGGGATTCCCCAGGCAAGAATACTGGAGTGGGTTGCCATTTCTTTGTTCAAGGAATCATCCTGACCCAAGGATCAAACCTGCGTCTCCTGCATTAGCGGGAGAATTCTTTATAGCTGAGCCATGAGGTAAGCCCTTTTTAAAATAGCTATATATTTGTTCAAATTGCCTCCTAAAGTTTCCTTGCCCAAACTGTTCTTATGCCCTTATCCACTTAGCAAACTCTTGCTCATCCCTTAAAGCCAAAACTATCTCTACAATCACCACCATTCCAACTGCGCTTGGAGCTTCTGGCTAAAGAAACAAAGATTAATTTTTACCAGGTTAAAAAAAAACTAATTTTTTGCCTGGCTTTCAACAAGAAAAAATATACTATTTGGCACCTACTATGAAAATATCTACATGCTATTTAACCACAAAGTGAAGTGATTTTTTAAAAATGTAATCTGAGCATCTATAATCTGAGCATTTAAGACAAAGTAAGATATTTTTCAGATTCCCAAAGTCAATCATCTTTAAGTCTTCATACTCAAGGTAGTCACTGAATTGTGAGAAAATCAGCACACATCCAGAAAGAAATGCCACTTGAAAAATGAGCTTATCCACATCAATTACTTTGATCATTAATATCACCTGCTAGGTACAAGATGTATCACTTCTAATTTAATACTTTAAAATTGGTATAAATGAATAGACTGACATCCAAACAAGTTAAGTAATTTGCTCAAATATTTGATACGTGGCAGGGCTGCCATCCAAATCCTGGTCTGTCTGCCTCTATAGCCCATTCTTTCTCCCTATTGGCCTTGTACTGTGAACAGGGGTGGACATTATAGCAATAGCCTATATATTTTATCCAAAGTATACGGTGCTATCTCCAGATGAGTCACTCAAAAAACTTGAGAGAAAAGGGGATTGGTGAGGGTAGACAGGTACATAGTCGCCTCAAAAGGATGAAAAATAAGCCCTCTTCAAAACATAGTAACATCTCATTAATAATATATATCATTAAAACAAGTTTCCTCCCTGGCATTAGACCCACTGGTAGCTTTTCTTACTTTGGGTTCAATTCTCTAGGATATATTTTATGCTTGATAAAGTAGGCTTCCCAGGAGGTCCCAACTGCAATGCAGGAGATGTTTGATTCCTGTGTCAGGAAGCTCCCCTGGAGAAGAAAATGGCAACTCACTCCAGTATTCTCGCCTGGAACCCCATGAACAGAGGAACCTGGTGGGCTACAGTCCATGGGGGTCACAAAAGAGCTGGACATGCCTTAGCAACTAAACAACAAGTAAAAGTAACAATATTATAGCAGGATGATAGCATGATATAAATGATCACTAAGTTATTAAAAATATTTTTACCTCTTAATTTCTCCAATTGGGTTAATTGGAAGGGGTTTATTATTGTAGTGTTGGTAATGATCTTAGAGATAGTGATAATTGTGTTTAACAATCAAAACTTGTGTATATGTATCTTTACTTCAAATATTTTATGATCTTATGTTTATCTCAAAAGAAGTTTATTTGAGCTCTGCATGAAACATGTCTCATTATACAATAGTATTTCTCCCATAGTAAATGCAAAATAAAACAATCTTAATTAGAAAAGTCAGAAAATGTTACTTTAGCATGTAAAACTGAGTATCAAGCACACATGTCACAATGGAACATTTTTACTACATCTTACATTCCTGTTCAGAATCACCATTGTTTACAGCTACCAATATAGACACAGATAGAGATATGGAGCATTTAAAATCAATCAATCAAGCTACCACAATGAAGAATAGCCACCGGCTCATCACAAGTAGTGAAAGCCCACATGCAGCAATGAAGACCCGGCGCAGCCAAAAAAAGATAAAGTTAAAAAGAAATTCATCTGAACCAAGGAAAAACTGAGTTTAAAAGTAGTAACATGTCAAATTTATTCCCAGGAGGCGTTCCCTTCTTTTAGTGGCTTCCCAATCAGCAACCAGGAGGAATCAAGCCTGCTTACGCAGTCTGGGTCCCAGTAACAAGGAAAGGGAAATGGGAGAGTGATGGTGGGTAGAGACAAGGACGTTCAGAAGAGGGCCCTGCAGCGAGAGGGGACCATTCGCCTCTTTAATACAAGCACAGACGCTGACTCTGACTATAGCTCTTGCTGTGCTGACTCTCGGCACTTAAAAAGTCCTAATGGGGGCCATGAGTCATGGGAAGCTCCCAAACATGTACAAGCTCCCAAGCATGTTTTTTTTCCTCCAGTGATGACTTATTACTATTAAATGACTCCGTAAAGTGTGTAAATTAGTAAATAGCAGGATACTAGGCCTATCCTTGTGGTGGTTTTTTCCAATCTTTTGGAAATAATATGAGTTCTCCAGTTCTTCACGTGCTGAAGGCCTAGCCTACCTCGCCAGTGAAACTGGAATCACAATCATCACTAAGTTACCATTCTGTGTTAAGCAATATGCTGGCGGTAACTAATTTTCTCTGTGAAGAACACTTTACATGCTGCTGGCACTAGGACAGAATTAGGACTGGTTCTACCTGATATACACATTTCCAACTGTTGCCCTCTCTCCAACCCATATCAACTATCTCTATGCAGTTAGAAACAAAATGTTGTTCAAGATAAGGTAGCAGCCAGGCTGACTCACCAAGAGCAAGTCAAGAAGCCTGCATCAGGAAAAACATATTCATATTAAAAAAATCAGTTTTTTATTCACTCCAGAGGCAAAACCCAAACTGTGAATTCAATTTGGTTAGGATGCCCTGCTGCTTGGAAAAGTGACCCTATTTTAGGGAGTCATCATCCATCAATTTAGGTGCCTTTAGACACAGTCAGAAATTATTATGAAGAGGGCAGGAGGAGAAGGGGACAACAGAGGATGAGATGGTTGGATGGTATAACTAACTCAATGGACATGAGTTTGCGTAAACTTCAGGAGTTGGTGATGGACAGGGAGGCCTGGTGTGCTGCAGTCCATGGGGTTGCAAAGAGTTGGACACGACTGAGCAACTGAACTGAACTGAGAGCTCTAGATAATTTTAGTTATTTGACTTAAAGACAACTAACATCCTGGCCTAATGAATGACAAAGATAAAATTAGTTATTTTATGATATTTTCATTGGTAAAAGTTACAAAAATTTAACTGCTACAAAATTCTAAAATGCACATTGAACACACTGAGAATATATACTGAATAACATCACTTAAGAATTAATTTGCAAATATTTTTAAGACTTTAAATTTTATTCCATAAATATTATATATAAAGTAGCAGACAGCAGAGAGTAGAAGAAGGACATCCTAAAAGCTAAAAAGAAAGTGTCAATATTAGGTTTATAACATGCCACTAAATAATAATTGATTTTCTATTTCATAATCTGCAACGAGGTAAATGTCATTCACTGGAAGATGCACCATTCCTATGTCAATTCCACATGATGGCCCCTCCACAAAAAAAAAGCAACAAAAACCCAAATTAAGTCTAAAAAAGTCATTCAAAACAGTGATTCTACACCTTAGGCATGAAAATACATATTGATTGACTGGCTTTCCAACAGTTGTTGGACCACATGAAGATATTGCTAATCATCCCCCAATTCACCAGGTTAAATGTAATACTAAAGCAAATATTTAGCTAATTAACACTATACACATAAAAAGAAAGGGAAACAAAAACCTCAATAGCTAATAATTAAAATTCAGGTTTCGTTCTGATGAGCAAGATAAAAATCTCAGCATTTAGATATAGTGAGGGCTTTGCCAATTGCCACAAAATTCCCTTCACTGAAAGGCCCACATCTTCTAGTTTTTCTTCTATGATCCTTTGTCCTGTTAGTGTTTCAGTGTTTGTGCTTAAAAACTAGTTTTTAAATTTTTATTATTATCATTTAAGTAAGACATCTTATTACTCTCCTAGAGATAAGCCAAACACGGTAATCTGCAAATCATTACCTGAAGGCCTTCGATAGCCAAGCGCAGCATGCTTGGTGTCAGTTTAGAAGCTTGCTTGAAGGTGAAGTTACTCCAGTCTATGATCAAAACAAATCCATTCACCTGAAGCTCAGGATCTTCAATCATGGCTTCTAAAGAAAGTAAGATGGCACGCAAAATATCCACCAGCGTGTACCTATCAGCAACAGAAAGTACTGCATTAAATCTGACAACCACTATTTGTAGAAACTATGGAATGTCTTTAGCATACTAAAAATTCCCTTCAAAATACCTCAGAAAGCTTAAGGAAAATATTTTGTTTAAAAATTGTCCAAGATGAAATTTACTTTATTCACTATACTCAAGGGACATATTAGATCTTAACATGCATTTTACCAAAACAAATTCCAATGTTTTTGAAAATTCTATACATATTTTATAATCATTCCTTTTCCTTGCAGGCCTCCTTATAACCTTACAAAATCTCATTTTCAGCAAATGTACTATTCCATAAAAACTAGGCATGGTACTTTTAAATAGTTCAGGAATGCTTTTAAAAGTACTGACATTTCATATCTTCACATGTGGAAAATTTGAGAATGAGATTTGAAGGCGTTTCATCAATAAACAACACCATGTGTAAACAGTTGTGGTTGAAAGTGTCAACCAATTTTAATTACTTGGACTGAGTTTATATCATAAAGATAAAAGAAAAGAGAAAGGGAAAGGTGGGATGATAGAAAGGAAAATCAATAAAATCAATGAAAAGAGAAAATGTATCTGCCTGTTATTACATAGGCCACCCACATTCAGGAGTTGAGTCTTTATCCTTTTCTACCTTGCAGCTTAGCACAGTCCCTGAAACACTGTAAAAATCCAATAAATGCTCTCCCTTTCTTGTAAAACGGAGCTCCAGTGCAAAGACACTAATTGTACACTAAGGCACTGTCTCAACAAAGGCAGTGGAAGTAAGAAGAAAAGAAGCCAAATTTAAGAAGTATGTTTGAAGTAAACTTGTTAAAATTTAATACTTAATTAGACGTGGGGGCTAAGACTGAGGGAAAAGTAAAAGATGACACACAGATTCTAGCTTCAGATCCTTGCCTTTGACAGTACCCAGTAAGCTATCTAAAGTAAATTGTGCTTTAGATTTTACCACTTATCAAATGGTAAAATCTTTCATCAAAATTAATAATGAAAAAATGTAGAATTTGGAATAGAATAGATTGTACTTGAGAAACGGGTAGTATACCCAGGAAGATATATCAAGTAAACATCTGAGAAAGTAAATTTTAAACTCAGGAGAAAGCTCAAAATTGAAAATTCCTGAACCAAAAGCATATCAATCCCATGTTCACGGACGTGAAGAAGGTAATATAATCAGAGCTGAGAGGAAAATGAGGTAATTGTTCTAAGAGGGAATCCTTGCATCTCAAGAGAAATTAGTACATTTATGGAAGATGTTAACAATTTACCATTTTTTAGCGCCCCTTTCAAGTTTACCTTTTTGCTCATTCAGGTGGAGCTGTCCAGGAAAAGCTAGAGAAAGAGATCCTGATATCAGGGCAGAGATGGGATGGAGAGGGTGGTGGATTAGGAGTTGAAATCATTGGGATTTAGTGGAAATGATGGGCTCACCAGGAAGACGTCTGAAACAATGAGCACATGTGAGGGAGTAGTTCTATTTTTACTCCTAAAAACATTTGGAGGAGAAGGGAGAAAGCGTAGTAGTTCAGAAAGGAAGGAAAAATTAACAGTGAAACCTCAGGCAATTTCTCACCTTTTCAGGGCCTCATTTCCTCATCTGTAATATCAGTAGTTTGGAACAGAATCTCTTGAGGGTCCCAGCACTAATCAAGCAAAGGGCCTGGTGTCAGAAGACTTCACGATGGAAGCTCTTCACTGTTCCTCCTTAGCTATGTGGCCCTGGACAAGTCGCTTTACCATTCTGAGGCTGAGTTCCTTAAATGAGAGTGCCTATGGCTCTCCCACAGCCTCTCACTGGCAGTGGCCGGTGAGAGGGGGGAGCATGGGACGGGAAGTCAAAGACATGATTCAGGTGAGAGCACGTGGGCAATGCTGGGTGTGCAGCGTGTTCAAGAAGGGTTTGTAGGAATGCACATAGAGCACACTTTTCACGCTGGCGGTAAGCACACTCAGAGTGCACTAGGCAGGGTGTAATCAGAACTAAAGAATATCTGTTTGTAAATGTTACTTTAAAAGTAAACATAATCTTTAGATAGCTTACTGCTACTGTTATAGGCAAAGATCAAGAAACTATTTTTAAATCTCTGGAAAGTATACAGGCTATGTATTTCATGCACTGGAGAAGGAAATGGCACCCCACTCCAGTGTTCTTGCCCGGAGAATCCCAGGGACAGGGGAGCCTCGTGGGTTTCCATTTATGGGGTCACACAGAGTCGTACACGACTGAAGCGACTTAGAAGTAGCAAGGATATGGCATTCCCCAAATACTATGTAAGTCTATAAGATAAAACTTTTTGTGGAGCTCTCTCACTTATTTGTCTTTAAAGCTGTAAGATAAGAATGCTGAACACCTTTACCAGTCACTTCGTGGCTGGCTCATCTCCTTTTTAAATATAATGGCCTAACACAGTACTGTGACCAGAACCCTATGAACTTATACAGACCGAAAACTCTGGAGCAGGAAGACGGTATTTCTGGTTAAAATTTAAAGTGAAAAGTGTTAGTTGCTTAGTCATGTCTGACTATGCAACCTCACAGACTATAGCCCACCAGGTTCTTCTGTCCCTGAAATTCTCTAGGCAAGAATACTGGAGTGAGTTGTCATTTCCTTCTCCAGGAGATCTTTCCAACCCAGGGATTAAACCTGGGTCTCCTGTAATGCAAGCAGATTCTTTACCCTCTGAGCCACCAGGGAAGCTTGGTTAAAATTTAGTGCCCCTTCTAAAAAAATACTCACTTTAATTTTTGAAATTCATAATAATAACGGTTGAAAAAATTAGAACAATCCAACTTAGAACTTCCTCCCATTATGATTATTCTTAGATTTTCCTGTAAGAATACCAAATAGCATTAAGTAAAACTTGAATGTGAAATAAGCTTTGAAAGAAAGATGCACTGTATATAATAAGAATAAACCAGTAAGGGCTGAAAATAAGAGGCAATTTATTTTAAAAAACACATTTTAAGTATGGATTTCCAAAACTGTGTCAAATCAAGAGAAAAACTTGCATGCATATCATTATTCCAAAGGAAATAAAATAAGGTAAATCCCAGGATCATCAATACAGTAAATCTAACCAATGTTTTTTTTTAAAATTTAATATCTTCTTCCAAAAAGAGAATTAAATGACCTTTATATAAATTATATTAGTGTGTGTGTGTGTGTGTGTGTGTGTGTGTGCGCGCGCGCGCGCATGCATGCACACTCAGTCACACAGTCATGTCCAACTCTTTGTGACCCCATGGACCTTTAGCCCACCAGGCTCCTCTATTCACGGGATTTTTCAGGCAAGTATATTGGAGTGGGTTGCCATTTCCTCCTCCAGGGGATCTTCCCAACTCAGGGATCAAACCCTTGTCTCTTGCATCTACAGCATTGGCAGGTGGATTCTTTTCTGACCTGCCCTTTGAATGCAGTTAGCTTGGGGTGTTTTTATATTTCTTTTATTAGAAGTATACGTTATATACTATACATTTAATAGAAGAAATATAAAAACACTCCAGCTATTAATAATGGCATTCAAAGGGCAGGTCAAAACCACTCTTGATGTTCCAATCCTCTGTTTTCAAACATGTCACATTACTACCATTAGCAGCTCAGCAGGTTATTCCTAAGCAGAACATTATTACATGCCAAAGTCCATAAATATCTCCTGAAGAAATGGAGTATTTTATGAATTTTCTGCCTTTAGGAATCTGACTTTCATTATCCTTGTTAAAACTATTTTCTAACTGCTGTACTTCACAAATTAGATGTTACTACAGTAAGTATTTCTAAAGCTCATGTTTGAGGTTTACACCCCAATTATAGTAGATCCACCATTGCTGTTCTTCCCTTCTATGTTGAAAGAAAGCCATAAACAATAAACCAACATGTTAATGGAGCTCTTGACTCCTAACTGAGCTTCCCAAAGCAGCATCGGGTAAAGTCTGCATCCGAAATCGACTTGGAGATGATGAAATAATGACACCAGTAAGGAATTTTACAACTTGGGACTATGTAAACCATTGCTCTTAAATCAAAGCTGCTACAATATGTAAAAAAAAAAAAAAAAAAGTCCTTTTTTTTTTTTTTTTAACTGATCAAGAGCTGGGAAACCTCTTCTCCTGCCTCTGACCTTGCAAGGTTTGGGGGAGTTGCCTGACCTGTGCTTCTCTCCTGGGGCTCACAAGGTCTCATTCCCTACTACAGCTGACCATCAGTGCAAAGAGCAACACAAATCACAAATGTGTCATTTCCTTCCTACTCTCCAGCCCTTTCTTTAGCCTGACAGTGAAAAATTGGCATCTTGGCATCACATTGAGCAGCACAACAGCAAGCAGCTTGCCTTGGTCATTAAATCAATCAGCCATTATTAAATTCTTCATTAAGGCTGCCCCCAACCCTCAGCTTTCATTAAGCCACATTTTCTAATGTCTAAAGCACTTGTGCTAGAAAGTACTAGAGGGAGAGACAAAGGAGCAGAATTACCTTCATTAATGCCTGGGGGTATCATTGGTGCTAAAGTTGATGAATCCATCAAGGTGCTTTATATTACTGAGTGGTAATAATAATATCTCTATCTGTGTAACCATTTAAGATTTCCAAAGCAATTTCGAAAGCATTATCTTAATCTCAAAATAAGCCCAAAGTCTCTGTGCATGGCTTAGTTCCTATTGTTTTGAAGATAAAGACACAGAGGAGGTCTCAGAGAATTTAGAGTTTTTCTGAAATTACTGTAAGAGTAAAACTGGAAGCCTAGATGAGAAGCTAGGTCTTTCTGACACCACAGAGCTCTCCACTCCTTACAGTGCCAAGACCTAGAACATAGTTTGATGAATAGCTGTTCTGTGTTTTTCTGTGTCAGTGGCATAATGTACATCAGAAGAAGGGTCAGAAAGTCGATACCAACATGGCGCCAGGCCAGGTATCAGGGCAGCTCCAGCCTGGTCCCAGCAAGGGGCTTTGGCAGAAGGAAAACATCAAGACATCTTGAGTCAGAATGGGAAGATGCTAAGTCTCTACAAACCTTGGAGGCAATATGAAATCCAAAATCATCACATCATCACTAGGCATATGAAGCTGTCTCAGCCTTGCTGAGTATTTTCCAGAATTTTACTGCTATGGAAACACAGGTGAGTAAGAACAAGAAAATAACTGGAAATGAAACATCTAGAGGAAAAATGTCTTTCTTTGGGAAAAAAAAAAAAACGTTGAAAAATGTGCACCTACTGCCACCAAAATGAAATAAAACAGAATGAAGTCATGCTGGAAAAAAATACAAACATTGGAAAGGCAACTCTTCCTCAGGTCATAATGCTCTGTTTACTTAGCTGCTTAGTACAGTCTTTGTCTTAATATTTATTCTACCAACTTAACTTCCTGTGCCTAATTGTCTACATTCTGATGTTTAACCAAGATTTTCTAAACCACAGATGGATTTTTTTAATTATCAGGGCTTGCTTTTTTGGATATATTTGTTTCCCCAGATTTATGTTGGTTCACTATCTGTACACACAAAACAAGTTTGACCAATTCACTTACTCACTGTATAGTTCTGGGTGAAATACTTAGCTGTTCTGTGCCTTGGTTTCCTTATCTGCAAAATGTGGATATTAATAGGACCTATCTTATATGATTGTGAAGAAGATTTAATAAATGAATGTTTATAAAGTGCTTAGAATAGTGCCTGACACATATAAAATAGATATATGTATATTAAATTTATTACATATATATGTCTCTGTATATATGTATATATAAAATGTTGTATATAATATATATAAAATATGATAACACTACAATATAGCATACTGTATAAAAGTGTTTTTAAATGAATGAACTAATTAAAATGAAAAAATAAAAGGTTGAATTACATTGCCCAAACAAGTGGTATTCTTTCCACACAACACAGAGCAGGCTGCTACCACCTCTGCCCGGACTTTTCAGCACTAGCGAGCAGTAGCCTCATTAAACACTCACTATCTCTCTGATAGTCATTTAGCTTTTCATGCTTTTCTTCCCAGAGAGGCTGTAAGTTCCTTGATGGTACGACAAATGTGTTATGGGTCTTTTTTTTTTTGCCCCTAGCACCTATTAAAATTCTAAGTATGCAGCAAATGCTGAGGGAAAGTGTACTTTTTAAAACACTGATTTGAATTAAGTACTATTCACTCAGTTTACTTGTTGTAAAGATCCAGTAAACATACAAGGACATCTTTTCCCTCATAGCAAGAGTGCCACTGACTACATTAATGACTATACTAACTATGTTAATATATGTATATATATATGTATATATATACACATATATGCCTCCCTTCAGAATGGAGGAAATATAGTAATTTATAGGAGTAATTGTGAATTTACTAACTGTTGGCTCATGTTCTAAAATATCTTTAAAGATTTCTTTTGAAGCATCCATTCAGAGCACTATAGTAACATCAAATCCATTGCTTCTTTTCAACTTTGTTTAAAGTTGCATATTTGAAACATGAAAACGGCTGGTTTGGGCCAGACTCAGTCAAGATCCTAGTGAAGTTTGACGCTCCCGGACATTGCTGTTATTTCAGGATTATTTCTCTGATTACTGCATAATTGTCCTAGTTTTTAGAGACTGTCCTATTTTGTTCAGAGATTTGTTCCAGTATTTCATAACATTTCTCAGGACAACACTTTTTCTCTTTCATTTTTCATGGTATGAACCAAGGGCATATTTTGAAATATTCTGCAGTTCCCAGAACATTTGTTTAAAGAGCATCCCTATAAGGAAGCAATACAGAACCTCTGCTGAGACAGAAACCACATGGAATCCATACCTGCCATTTCTAGGACTGACCTAATCCTAAAATCAGGCTCCCCAGGTAGTTCACTGGTAAAATATCCACTTGCCAATACAGGAGATGCAGGAAATGTGGGTTCAAATCCCTGGCTTGAGAAGATCCCCCGGAACAGGAAATGGAAAATCACTTCAGTATTCCTGCCTGAAGTATCCAATGAACAGAGGAGCCTGGTGGGCCACAGCCCACAGTTTACAGAAGAGTCAAGCAGAACTCAGTTACTGAGCACAATCTTAAAATTAGCTGTAATACAGCACAGCAGTGCCTCTAGGATTTTGAAGTTAAGGAATCCTGACCCTACCATGAAACAAAAAGTTGAGAAATATTTAAATACTTTAGTAAACAGAGCCAGGAAGACTTGAAAAATCAGTCCAAAAAATTAAACCTCTTTTTTTTTGGCTTGCTTTTTGCAAATTACCAAGTAAGTGTTTCTCTGTAATTATCTAGTTAATTGCTCTTGTCTATTTTAATCTATTTCTACTTGTTTTATTTTATAGCACTTTCACAGAATAGTAAAGCTTTGTGGCTGAGAATAAAACAAATATGTATAGTCTATGGCTATTTTTTTTTAATTTAAGCTACAATCATCATAATCTTCGTTCATTTTGAAGGTTGGCCACATAATTTTCTTTGGGACTCCATGGACTGTAGCCCACCAGGCTCCTCTGTCCATGAGGATTCTCCAGGCAAGAATACTAGAATGGGTTGCCACACATTCCTCCAGGGGATCTTCCCAATGCAGGGATCAAACCCAGGTCTCCTGCATTGCAGGCAAATTCTTTACTGTCTGAGACACCAGGGAAGCCCAATAAATTACAATATAATAATAATTCAAACTAAAGCTTCAAATAGCTGGCCATTTGTATATTTTCTTTTGTATGAAAAAGCCATACTATGGGAACAAACTGGTAATAGTACATTTTTCAAGCAAATTCCAGGACAGGTTAGAGGATCCTAGCATAGTCTCACCAATCAGTCTTCCAGCCCTTTCAGGCCTTCAGTACTAAAAGTGATAATCAATGTCCATTATGATAAGCCAAACATGCTGCAAGACGGTCAGTGCTTTCTGAATTGCCACTATATTAGAATCATTAACTTCGCTGTATTTAATTGTTTTCTAGTGGTTGTTAATCTGATTCCAAATCAATGGTTGTCTGCTGGATTAAATATGGCATCACCAACTCAATGGACATAAGTTTGAGCAAACTCAGGGAAAGAGTGAAGGACAGGCAAGCCTGGTTCACTGCAGTTCATGGGGTTGGCATGAGTCAGACATGATTTAGCAACTAAACCACAGCAACAAATGTGACATACCACTTGCAGGCTAACTGACAAATTACAGGCCAATTATCAGAATATATGCTATCATTATGTTTTGGGTGACACAATTTACTCATGAACATTTCCAGTCATTACATGCCAATGAATTTCAACCTTTTGGATACCTGCTCTCATGCTCTAGGGTCTAGAGCACAATCTATTTTCATTCCAAACTTCCTTTCTTAAGGTAGTGTAATCTGCTCTAGATTCCTGGTACATGATCATCACATTCTGTTGATGAAATCAGGTGGGAAATGTGAAGGTATTGCTGAGTCGTGAAGCAGGGTGTCATCACCCAGGAAAGCAAGACACCACGTCAGGCACGGAGGACTACTGCATCGCCGTGCTGCAGGGCATCAATTCAATCGCTTTAATTTTGTGGAATCTACTTTTGCTTTCAGAAATTCTGTTGGACAACTTGAAAGAAAGAAGATAAGATTATGTGAATCTTTTCCAAGGATAGCCTGCTCAACAAATGTAATAAATCATCTGAACCTGTTCTATGTTTTTTTCAAAAGAACCACAGACCACACTGAAAGTCATTTTGACATTTCAGCATTTCGATTATCTTTTTATTTTTATTAGGTGGGCACACTGTAAATATTATACCTTCGTCTTACCAACGATTCCATATTTCTTGTAAAGGCTTTGGAAATGGTCCAGTTATTTGCAATAACCTGAAACTGACCTGCACTATATTGCAGTAGAAAGAAACACTATTTTATTTATAGTCACCATCTCACATGTATTTACTGTCTCCAGTCTCCTGAGAAGCACAGAAAACTGTCCTAAAAATTTAATATAGGAGAAAGTATATATCTGATAACTTCCTACTTAGAAACCTTTTTTTAAAAAAAAAAATGCATAATTCAATTCAACTCAACAAACATTTACTGAACATTAACTCTAGTTTAGGTGCTGTTATAATATGAAGCTTGGTTTTGTTTTTGCTTTTTGTTATACAGATCAATTATTTCATGGGTCTTTACAAAGTTTTTCAAAATTCACAGAGAATATTTTGCTTATCCCCTTTGAGAAGTTGGAAATAAAAGGGGAGGGTGCATTTTCTTCTACCTCATTTCTAGAATTTCCCAGTGTAACTCTGATCAATTCCCACCTACTCTTTCTTTAAAACAATACTATTTTGTTTCTTCTAAAAAAAAAAAATTTTTTTTAAGTTACTGAAAGCCAGACAACTCACTGAACAACTCAAGGAAGATGGCTAGAATTATGTTGAGATGTGCAGTCTTCTCCAGGGACCCAGGTTGTTTGGGCTGAAGGGATCAGAGCAGGAAGGGGAGAACACCTGACTCACAGAACAGGGGAGGGATGGGGAGCAACAGAATCCAGCACATGGCATATCCAGCTAACAGAACAATCAGAAGGTAACATTAGGGAAGGTGGCAGAAACTTCTGTAGGGTCAGGTCAGATAAGCCCTGAAGATATATAGTGGAGGAAGGAAGAGGATTCAGGCAGAAGGCAGGAAAGGGGTTGGTGACACCCTGGTACTGTCAGAAAGGCAGCTGTCCTGCTGGTTTCAGAGCAGGGCAGAGACAGTCCTTATGCACATGTCCCCATGATAAAGCTTCACAGAAGATACCACGAGGATGGACCTGTTTATCCACTGCTGCTGCTGCTGCTAAGTCACCTCAGTCATGTCCAACTCTCTGTGACCCTTTGTAGGTAACCCTCCAGGCTCCTCTGTCCATGAGATCCTCCAGGCAACAGTTCTGGAGTGGATTGCCATGCCTTCCTCCAGGGGATCTTCCTGACCCAGGGATCGAACCCATGTCTCCTATGTCTTCTGCATTGGTAGGTAGGTTCTTTACCACTAGCTCCATATGTATACTTAGATCTGGGATGGGGGTGGCAGGAGACAAGGAGAAGGAAGGGGGAACTTTTCTTAAAGAACATAGGAGGAGGAAACTCAACTGAATTTTAGATGAGCTCTAAATACCGTGTATACCTTTTGACCTTGAAGTACTATTACTTGATCATACTTATTCATTTAAACCTTAGAAATAGAATTCACAATTATTAGTCTATAGATCCTGTAAGGTATTTTTACAGGACATAGCATTTCATTTTAATGTCCCATATACATTAATGTCACATATGTTGATTTAAAGAAATAATTCTACATATCAATTAATAAGTCCCCTCCCATGGTAGATTTCTAGGGAGATATACTTTGATTACCAGCAACTTATACTTTATATGAAAGCATGAGATAGACAACTAAAACATAGTTTCTTTAGTAAATCCAGAATAATCATCTTCTCATATAGGTGATAACTACAAGTGATTTTCAACTTAATTAGGTTTATAAATCAATGTGAATATTAGATCACTTATAAAACTAAAGGAAAATAGGGCTGATGTATATTTATGTCTCTAAGGGCTATCTGCCTCCCTAAGATATCTTTAACAGACTGTGACACATATTTAAACATACCATTCCACAGCTCCCACTCCATAGCAGCTCAATAAACTAAATTCCTGCCTAACTGACATATGAAATATTAGATTCTTTCTTGAATAAATTTTTTTGACTTTGATCTACACAATAATTGGTTTGCATAAATCTTCAATGTACTTCTTAGATGAAATAAAAACTTTTTAAAGAGAAATTGTAGTCAAAAATGGCATTTCATGAGACTTTCAACTTTGCTACCTGATAAAAAGTAGAGTAAAATCTCTATAAATAATGAAAGTAACAAACAGAAAGAGAACTTCATTTCACCTCGATGGCTAACTCCTTCAATGAGTGTCTTAGCTTTATGGTTCTTCAGGTAGTAATTTCTCTTTTTATTTACCTAAAAAGGAATTAGAGTAGTTCTCAACCTAAAATTAAAGAGAACAGGAGACCAATCGAAGAGTTAAACACCTGTTAAAAATATTAATTTGCATTCTAAAATCCCAAGACTCTGAGAAGCCACAGGAGATCTATAAGATCTATAAGGTTTCTCAGTAACTATAAAGTCTTTTAAAATTGCTCCAGAGATGATTTAAACTAACCAGATGCATCAAAAATCATGGTTCACAGAACTAAAAATACACTGACGTTTTAACAACAGGCTTCCTATGATTCATAATCCTGGTAACATTTTTAAGTTTCATGAAATTTATTTAACTTCGAACTTAATTGAAACTACCTTCCACAAGAGTCTTTTATAATTTCTTATATCTTTCAATCTAAGAAAATAATTCCCCCGACTGAGGAAGCAGAAGTCATTGTCTGTTATTTTCTATTGTCATGTAGATGAAATAAGAATAGTAGTTCTCCTCTATTAAAAAACAGAGAGCTCAAAAAAGTCTGCCAACGGACAGATCTGAACATTTTTCACTTCCTTCCAAAAGATGAAAAATCACATCAGACAGGAAACACATTCTTTAGATTAGTGACAGGTGGAGAACAAGCAGGCCAGTCAGCCTTCATATTCGGTGTCAGCAGCAGGCTCAGCAACAGAGGGGACAACTCTCCGTTTTTATTGAAGTGACACACATCATATTATTCCTTCATCTACACATCACCAAGCAGAAAAGTTCCCAAGCAATAAAGCTACTTGATATTGGTTGAATGCCAGGCTCTTCTTTTAAAAAATAAAATACGATTGCAGTGCTAGAGAGAGAGAGAGAGATGCAAAGAAGGAGGAGGTCATGGAGGGGAAGGAGGGTGG